>JADLZN010006750.1:0-32500 GCA_018155175.1 Sinocyclocheilus anophthalmus
AGCATTTTTTTTTCATGACTCAATTCCAACTCTGATGAGCAATAAGCCTGATATGTTATTGTTCCTATTGTTGCTATTTTATTAACCAGTTGAGTTGGACTTGGTTTGTGAACACCTGATCATACTCACATATTATGTATAAGATCATCTAATGAGCAGTGAAATGACTCAGATGAAGGCTTTCAGTCGGGGGACAGTTGGGATAGTTTGCAATTCTGAGTTACAAAGATTTGTGAAATGGACCAAACAACTGCATTTTTTTCTTTTATTTGTTGGGTGTGGAACAATATTAGCACTGCTTAATCCCACAAGGGACTGAAAAGGGAATGAAAAGGGAAAACATTTTCAAAAAAATTACCACTGCACAAGACTCTCTGAAATACAAGGGAAAATGGCATGGTTAAGACTTTATATTGGCCATCTCAGTGGACTTTCTCAGCTTCCCTTTAGGCAAAACATTCATTTTTGAGGCTTTTGGTTGATATTACTGGTCTGATACCTAATGGAACAGAGATTCCTTTTACAAACCCAAGAAAAGAAAACCTTCAGCTTTTTTCTGAAAGGAGAATTTGAAAGTTTCAAGATGGCGATATGTTCTTTTGAGTGTTTTGGTGGAAGCTGGATTGCTTCTGTTCTGCTCTGCTTCTCCTACACACTCTACAACTTATCATAATTTACAGTATTATGACTACATTTTAAAATTTCAGGCAGGTTCATGTTATCACTTTGCAGTTTCAAATTGGTTTCTTAGGAACATTGGGAATGTCATCCCTTATTGTCTGCATTGTTAGTGTGATTGTTATGGGGCGACAGGAACGAGAGAAGTGTGGATCCATTTGCAAAGCTTTATTTTAAAGATGTGGTCAAAACAGGCGAGGGTCAGAAAATGGCAAACAGGTATATAGTGTGCAAGACACATGAGTAGTCCAGTGAACGGGCGTGGTCGATCTCCGGCGACACAATGTCCAAACTGGGTAATCCAAAGGGTTAATCCAAAACACAGGCTTTGGTCCAGGCGAGGGGTAATCAGTATCCGAACAGGGCGAGACAAGAGGGGTAATCCAGGATACACAGGCAAGAATCAGAACACGAGAAAACAGGCAAGGCAAGACTACGACTAGGACACTAAAGCAGGCTCGTAAAATAGCACAGCTATAAACAGTGATAAACTGCTAAACAATACTGGCGATTTGAAAGAGGAAACGCCCCCTGATTTATATAGTGTGTGTGATTGGTTTCAGGTGAGTGTGTGATTAGTGAAATGGTGCATGGGAAATGTAGTCTGTGGTGACATGTGGAAGTCTGTGTAGTGTGACAGTCAATATAATGGAAGAGCGATCACTGGTGGCAAGCGGATGTAAGTCCATGTGCAGGATTTTTGACAGTGATACAGAAATAAAGCAGTCTCCCCATCACTGACGGGAACCAGCTGAGGATAAATTGGCTGACTTTAACAACACAAACTTTGCATCTCCTGCCTAGAAGTCTGATAGCATTCAAAGACAGTAAATCATACTAACTCAGATTTGAGATTTGTTTAAAAGGAATAAAATAAATAAATAAATAAAAAAAGAGGCCGCGGAATGGGCAGAGAATATACATGTGGTGCCACATGAGATCAAACAGGTGAAAGATGTGCTAACCACGGGTCACGCACCGCATAACCACTTTACAGGATATTAAATACATAATTCAACCATTGCAGGTTTGTTCTTGGTGTGTCTTATTCTTTTCGCTGTCCTGGCTGTGGAATTTTGGAGAACTATAGGTATAGCTCTCTCATATCTCAGCAATGGTGTAATTATTGGCTGTTTATGCAGAGCTTGAGGGGGCGGACACAGTTGACTTCACTCTGATGGCATTCACTTCGTAAATCACAGCGCGCAGTGCTGTTCAGAATCACGACTTGTGATACCGGTTCTCAGTCGCCGCAGCTGGGGCGTTGTATAGTTGCACAGGGGATTGTTTGTCGTTTTGATGTCTTGCCTCCAGTGCGAAGAAACGCTAAAGAATACATTGAGACTTTATTCTGTTTAGTGAAAGATTGTGTCAGCTTCTCTCAAGCTGTGGTTTGGCAAAAAACCAGGGAATAAAGAGGGAGCTGTTCTGAAGATTCAGTGAGGGGACTGGCTTGTGAGCAATTGAGCAATTTTTGTCCGGAACACAAAGTAACAGTGCGATTTAATTTTTACAGATGGAAAACTTAAAATGTTTGTGCGATTGTATTGTGAATTATTTTATTACAAATTACTTGCAGTGTTTTGAAAGTAATTGTTATTACAGTACGTATTTAGGTTTGTACTATGTCATTTACAGATATTGCATACGTATGTACTTCACACTTGTCACTATGACTTCATACTGAAGAACGAAATCAATACCGTTTCTAACAGGTAAACATGCACACACAAGAAAGAGGTTTCTGAGCCGCTATCACCACAGTCTGCCAGATAAACATCAGCCGGATAATTTCCATTTAGTCTGCAGGAGGAATGTATCTGAGATACAGTCCCCTAAGACAGCTGAATGAGACAGAGTGAAGAGCTCTTGCACCACATCCTGGAACTCTATGTCTGAAACAAATTCTTGTGGGCTGGAAAAGAGACTGTCCTTTAATGAAGAAACCCTGTTAATATTCTCATGTTCTGTGTTGAGGTCTCGGAGACATAATTACTTTTAATAGACGAAACTATACACTACACACACACACACACACCACATTTGAGCGGGTAAGATTTTTAAAAATCTTTTATGCTTTTGAAATCCGTCTATTATTTGATCCCAAAACACAGTGAGTGTTTACCGGACATTGTGAACTATTTTCAATTTAAACTGGACTGTGCTTTATAACATAATGTATTCCTGTGATGGCAAAGCAAATTTTCAGCAGCCATTACTCCAGTAACTTCAGTGTCACATGATCCTTGAAATATTTGGTGCTCAAGTAAGCCGTCTGTAGGATGTATGCATGGTAGATCTGGAGTAGTTTATTTATTTAGTAAGTCAAAACAACAAAAAAAGTTGTACTGGCATAATTTTTGTGGGAAAACGTGGTTCTGTCTTACTGTACGACAGATCAATTTAGCATTTCGCTGATAAAAAGATTAATTTCTTTCAAACTAAAAAAGAAAAGAAAGAAAAGAAAAGAAGTATTAAAGGGTCATATGATGCGATTTCAATTCTTCCTTTCTCTTTGGAGTGTTACAAGCGTACATATTAATATCCCTAAGTTGCAAAGACTAAAGTCTCAAACCCGAAGAGATATTCTTTATAAAATTTAAGACTCGTCCACGCCTATACCTAAAACGGCTCGTTCTAACACGTTTCACATGTCTACGTCACGATGTGGGAAGATTTGAATAAAGCCGCCCAAATGTTCACGCAAAAAAAAAAAGCGTAACTTTTATTCTCGCTGTAATATTGTTGCTGCTGCCGCCATGTGTGGAGACCTGGTGGAGAGAATACTTTGTTTGGTCTTCCAAAAATGGACAAAACTAGAAATCAGTGGTTAAGTAGTATTAAAACACTGTTCCAGAACAGTTCAACCAAATATTCAGATGTGTGCAACGCATTTTACGGAGGACGAGAACTGTTTCCTGAGAGAGTAGCCTACAATGCCGGTGAATTCAGTTCCCGTTTCCCCTTCGGCGCGCATGCTGACTACAGTCTATGATGCTGACAAATAATGCTGACTCACAGCTTGTAAGTAAGTTTTCATATTTAAAGATTTTGCCACTGATGATTCAAACACGAGGTTTGAGCAGTGTAGAGTAGCGCTTGTTTGTCATTTCTCGATCACAAATGCAGACATGGTTTTTTGTTTAAGCGGGGCAATGCAATGCAACGCAACGCATAAAAAAGACAGTATAAGTCATTATAAAATTAGTAATTATGTCCCCACTGGATACAAAAAATGCCTCGTTTATAATGGGTTTCAATGTTTTTGTCTCATCGCGCCGGGACACAGCATCTTTCCGTTCACACGTGAGGTATGCGGTCAATCACAACGCACGGATAGTGGCCAAATCAGAGCAAACCTCACTTTAGACGATGAGTTTGTAAAATCGACGGTTTCGAAAAAGGGGGGGGGGGGGGGGGGGCGGGGCATAGAGGAGCAACAATAATGTAAATATGTGGAAAATAATGGGTTTGAACCTTAAACTGCATAAACACATTTCATACACCAAATACACAAAATAATGTTACTTTTTAGCAACATCATATCGACCCCTTTAATATATTTTTTTCTATAATGTGTTTTTGTTTAGGTCAAATTGATCAATGAACAATATTAAAATTATTACTAGTCAAATTTCTTAAAGGGGTCATATGACGTTACCGATCCGGCGATCCACAGCTTGAACGTGATGTATTCCTCCCAGCGACCAGCACGGTCAGCTCTAGGCATGACGAAGCGGAAATCATCCTCTTTTGGAAGGCCTTTTTCAAGCAAACACACAGCGTCTCCACTACATGGCGGCGATGGCAACAACAATACCACACGCAAGAATAAAAGTTACGCCTTCTTTACTTTGTTTACATTGGGCAGGGTGTGTTGATGCAAATTTCACATCATGATGTAGACATTGTGGGGCGTGTAAACGAGCGTTTTGGAGGGCTCGGCGTGCAGTCTTAACTTTATAAAGATTATTCTTGGGGCGTTTGAGACTTTTCTTTGCAAACTTCAGGGATTATTAGCACGACATATTGTAACAATCCACAGAGAAAGGGAAACTTGAAAATCGCATATATGACCCCTTTGTAAAAGTCAGTGCTTTCATTGTGACATAAAAGGAGGGGACAAGGTGGCGAAAAATACCAGTTACTAGGTTTTAATTAACATCCGAGAACTTAGACTAAGAATTTTGATGAGGAAAATAAGATTGTGTCTTAGTAAAGTATATTTTTGTCTAAAGAACTTAAAAGTTCGTACTGCCTTTTTTTTAACCAACGCAATTGCATAGATGGACAGCGTCTGGAAAGAGGTATTCCCGGTCTTCCTTATGGGTGAACCGAAGGTCTGCTGCTGTCCGAGATTTATGGCCAGGGGTGGTGTAAAAGTAACACACCTCTTTTCTCTACTGTCCGGATGCATTTCTCCACAAAGCTGGGCACTCTCGTCTTTTCTTGGCTGCAGAGATTGTGCAAGTGACATCCGAATACATTTTCTGTGGGAGAAGGATCAAAGGGTCACATTAGAATCATTAGAACCCAAATCTTCTGTACAAGCAGCAGGAAATGGATGAGGGAAAGCGGTGGGCGACCTCTGATATATCCTTTGTCTTTGACCGACTGCAGGGTGGGCCGCTTGAGGAGAAACTTCTTCAGTTTGGTACGGACCTTCTTCTGATCTGCTTCAGATGTTGAAGTGGATGAAGGATGACGAGATGCTAATGACCAAAAAGAGGCATTTGTACACACATTTTCTGTATCGTCTACAGTGCTTTCAGCATTTTCTGTTCAAAACAGTTTGAGTATCTTTAGTTTTTTATTAATGGATTAAATTTACTGTAATTATTTTCTCACATTTATTTTGTTAGGGGAAAAACAGACATTTGTTCAAAATATCTCTTGTATTTAACCAGAAGAAAAAAAAGCAATAAAGTTGTCATAAACATCAGGATAAGTGATGAAAGATTTAAATGTTTCGGGTGAACTATTCCTTTAACCCTTTGGTGGTCTTTGATAATTGTTAAATGAAAAAAGATTCATTGCAATAGTACAAAACTTGGTGCCTTTATTGGCACTTGCTATGTTTGGTACTTGCTGTTGCAATCATTATTCTACATTTCTGTTTCTTAAATTTCTGTCTTGCTTGCCCCTTTATTATTTATTTCTGTTGTTATTATTGTACTGCTGTAGACTGCCTAAGTCTTACAAAAAGCATTTCAATGTACATTCTGTCACTGACACTTGTACATATGACAAATAAAACTTGAAACTATATAAACAAACATGCACACACAAACTTGTTTCTGTGAATTGTGGGGACTTTACATAGACTTATTTTCTTTTATACTGACCAAACAATATTTTCTATCCCCTAAGCCTAAACCTACCCCTTACAGAAAACCTGTTTGCATTGTTACACTTTCAGATAAACAGCATTTACTATTTTTAATTAATTTTTCCCTAGGAGGACCACAGGCCGGTCCCCACAATGTCAAAAATTTCAGGTTTGAATCCTGTGGGACATTGGCGTTCCCCACAATGTAGCATTAAGTAAGTTACACACACACACACACAATAGAAAAGTTTAAATCGTTAAAAAAAGTTACATGATCAAAAACGATCACAATATCAATGAATGGAAATGGAAATGATATGAAACTATAAAACATATATGATACATTACTTACATTACATAAAAAATAAAAAGTTACACTTATTACACTTATACTAGAGGGTTAAGGCTCATTTGAAGCACTACCATTGCTCATAGTTCTTTTGTCGAAGGGTCTGTCCTCTCTGTCTATGCTTGAGGACTTCTCAACGACTTCCTCCTCATCCTCAGAGTGGTGTTGTTCGGCATCCTGACGCAGATGAGCAACGCAGAAACACACAATTGTAGATTATGCAGAGAAAAACATAACCAGGTTCTGACAATGTTCATTTTTGGACTCACCAGCTGGCGTATGGTGTCTGTGCTGATCTTCTACCAGTCAGTGATGATGCTTCCCCCCCCCCCCCCCCAGTGTGTACGGATCGGTACTCCACGCCAGTGCGACTCTTAAGCTGAATGAATAATGAATAAACACACATGGAACGTCAAGAAAACACACATAGGTAAAGTACACAGAATGATCATCCAGTGCTGTAACGGCCATACTTCCAAAACATTTTTCTTGCTTGATTTGTCCTTGTTTGCCCGGTTAATTGTTGCTCCTTTCAGCTCCACTGTGAATTCTGGGACTATCTGATTGGTTTTGCCCTACGTAATATAAAAGCATTAGTGTTGTGAAACAAAAAAATGAACATAACCGCAAATTCCACATTTGGGGTTGTTTCTCACGAGGCCTCCAACTGGGTGATTGGCATCCTTAGGATGTCCGTATTTCTCCATGAGAAGTCCCGGAATATCCAGTTTTCCTGGGCGATTGGTATACATGATGGACTAACAGTTTTCACGGAAACATTCACAATAGTGTCCATTGTTGAATGATAGTTAGTAGGTACACTTGGTTTGTCTTTTTTTTTTTTTATAGTTAACTGACATAAACATATGAGCAAAAAGTTGACGGTGTTATTAGTGCTAGAGTTAATAAAAATACAACTGCTCATTGTTACAGTAGGTCCATTAAATAATATTAACAGATATAATTTTTTATTTGAATGCATTAACACGTGTTGACATTTCTACTAACTGAGATGAACTAATGCTTCGGAAGTATTTTTCATGTTAATGTTATATAAACATTAGTAACTAAGGTTAGCTAACCTTATTGTAAAGTGCTACCATTTTCAACAATATAGGTATAGCTATCAAACCACTATCACCACTGATTTGAGTTCACGATGGCTAACTTTACCTAATTTTCTTCCCGTTTTCAGACACCTTGGTTTTGTTCAGGATTCCAGCCTTTTCCAAGTTTGAAACCTAAAAAGAAATTCATTAATGAGTTAATACAGCAAATGTACAGGATAATGTCTGATATCATGAATGTAAAGTAAATTATAGCCTTTAATGTTCACCTTAAAATGTCAAGCAGAAAATGTAGATTACTGTTTTACCATTTTAAGTGTAGTACTGGTTTAGGAGCAAATCATTAAACAATCCATTTTACTCTTTAAAATGCGCATATAATAAAATCACAAGTATCCACAGATAAGAAGTGTTTTTCAGCACAATGTCAAGAATAGTTGGAGCTAAAACCCCTTAACCACAGTAAAACCATGATATTAATGTTCATACTATCTGAACATTTTCATGCTTTATAGCCATATTTAGCAGTTTAGAGCTAAGATAGTTCATATTTAGCTTTTTTATGTGAGTAAATGCGGATAAAATTGGACAAACTTATATATCCAACATTATATAAAGAGCTGTGCAACAATATAGCCATACTTTGTGAAGATATAAACGATAGACAATATATCACACAGTTGAGATTTGCTAGTATAGTACTAGGGATGGGCGTATCGATCCAAAGTATCGATATATCGATACTGACGCGAGTATAGAAAGTATCGATACTCAAACAAAAAAAATCGACACTAAGGTCTGTTTTATTTACCAGTGATTTTGTTAACTTAACAAACAAACAAAATTGTACAATATGCATTGAATTGGACGAATAAACTTTGTTAGCGAGTAATTGTGTAGGACATAACTATGTTCCTGCTCATCTGGACACACAAATGTTGCAAGACAGAACCAATCAATAACAGAGAGCGTTCACTCACTTCTGACAATACATTCAAACAGGGCTGCTTTTCCCAAAAATATCATAAGAAAGCATTAAAGCATTTGGGAACAGCATTAGACAGCCCTGAAAAAACAAAGCTGTTTGAGGTATGTCACAATAAACAAATTGAACTTTGTGCCTAAATAGTGTGGTGTTGCAATTTACAATTATTAAATGGAACGTTGAAAGAGAATACGATCTGTTACTATTCGAATGTTAATAGAAATCCAACCACGGTCCGAAAAAAAAAAAGGTGGCAGTTATGCATGAAACAGACCATTTCACTGGCGACAAGTCCTAAGGGCAGTATAAATATTGCACTAAATCAAAAGTTCAGATGTTACAAATAAGTTAGAATATTAATGTTTTAATACTGGTAGCACTAATATAAAAATATGATGATATATTTTACAAAAAGTAACAATTTTGAAAAATGTTGAAGGTTGTATTTTGTCGTATTGATTGCTCAGTTAGAGCAATGTTGTACAAGGGTTTTTGCCATAATGTGTAAACCATAGAAGGGATCAAACAGGTTGATATTTATATATAACAATTTGTCAGACTGCAGAATGATTATTAATTCAGTACACACAGTATCTTACGGGTTACCCATTGTGACGGCCCATAAAATAAAAGTTCACACCCTTTTCACAAAAAAAAATATTATTATTGTGATTATTTCAAAGGTGTTACTAGGAACAATCATTGGGAACATTATTCATGGGTGGGGAAAGAAAATTTGGGGATTTAACGGGTTTGTTTACAAAAGGAGCTGGGAACAATAACAAAAGTAAAGTGGTGGACATTACATTTCTTACCTCTTTAGTAATTTAATCATTTCATTATTATTTTAAAGAGTTTTAGCAGTGCAAGAAGTTTTAATGATATAATCACCACAACCACCCCACCCCCCCCAACCCACAAAAGATGGTAATCGAATCTGTTAGGACTTATCGATATCGACGATATCTGCTTGATACAATTAATCGGTATGTATCGGCAAAAACAAAATAAGGAGCAATCGCCCATCCATCCGATATTTAGTCACAGGTAGTGCGTGTCCAAACGATAAATCGGCGAATTAATGCACCAAGAAGTAATGCTATAAGTATCTAGTTCAGAGAAAAATAGCCAGGGTTAGTTATTTATTCAATATATTGATTTATAATATACATTATTCTGAATAATACGATGCAAATATTCACAAAATATACGTTTAGGTGTGTGTGTATTTATGGATACATAAAACTATCCACAGAGCAACACATATAGTATTAGCAAACAAAAACTTTTATTTTGGATGCGATTAATCGCGATTAATCGTTTGACCGCACTAATACATGCTTATATACACTGCAAAAATGTAGTAAATAAAACATAGATTATTGGAGTACATTCACGTTCAATTCAATGTATTATTTGCTGTTTCTTTGTAGTTATTTGTGAAATTTAATAGGAGTTTGAACAGTAATGATAATACTATTGTACTTTGATATTTGCCATGGTTCTGAATAATTAATTTAATGTAACTCGAAGATATTTCAAAGAATATTATAGTACTACCCAAGTAAATGTCAAGAAAGACAAAAAAAACACAAAAAGCACTGCCATGATATCATGTCCAAAACTCATGGTATCAAGTATCATGATACATTTGGTACTTGCATATTTGAGTAGAAGGCAGCAATCAGGCTGCCAGTCTCACTAGTAACCACCAGGGAACAGTGTGGTAAAATAATATTGCATGCACGTGACCATCTGCAGATTTTGACATCACATGTTTTGTAATCGTAGATCTTTCTTCATGTGTTTACAGTGAGTATTGGTGATCTGTTTGGTCTGCACAGACTGTTTTAAATGGGTCATTCTTCTAGTCATAATCTGAAACCTTCGATTAGACATCGCTCCACTAGTCCTAACCTGCATAAATACTTTTACTCAGCATGTATTGTGTAACTGTATAATTATATTCTCCTGTGCAACTTATGGAACACCTCTATACTGGCATTACCAAACCCAACACTTACCATAGAAGAGAGAGAAAAACATTTCAATAATGATTTGGCATGTCTACTCATCAGCTCACATGATTTTAGCTATAATTCATGCCAGTAAGCACATTATGAGCATAAAATGATCACATGTATAATGCCTAAACACAATGCATTCATTCAAAGATTTTACTGTAAAATTTAAATTTAAAAAGGCATAAATGTTTGATGTAGAGTCTTACATTATGTGGCATCTCAAGAGAGCTGTAGGCGTCGCTGTCTGGTGTATGCTGAGGATATGATGAGTGACTTTTCTGTTAAGAGAAAATAACATGTAAATCAGTACAGTAATATACTAGATTCTCAAAAAAGAGCAGCAGTTTTCCTTTTTATTACACCACTACATTTTTCCATTGCATAATGCCCTAGAAAAGACCCTTTAACTTTTGTCAAAATATTGAATTTTCAGTGCACAGCTACATTTGTCCATTGCACACCAAGGTAAACACCATTAGTAATACAGTAGAGTATGCTAGTGTGTTCATAACTGAATTGATCTCTATGGATCAGTTCAGTGAAAACAGGATAAATGTTGAGTTTATGTTTGCATGTTGAAATGATAGGATCTCAAATACTGGGTGGGTAGGAGGGATGTAAATAGAGCAGCTCTATAACCAACGGAGTCTCAGGTGCATTCTAGGGACTATTTAGGAAACATAGTCACTAAGGACACACGAGAAGGATCAGGTGTGCATTACATGCGTCAGGGCATCACTCGTTGTTTATGAGTGTGGGTGAGCTGCTGGATCAACTAAACACATGCAGTGCTAGAAATTCAAAGAAAATGTGTGTGAGTACATACATCTTCCTGGTATCCTGCACTGTGCCTCCAGTTCTGCTTGGATCCCATTGTATCCTGCTCTATTGAGGCCCCATTTCCCACTCCATACTGTGTGATAATAAGTGTGAGAGAGAATTTGTATTCAGAAATGGTACTTTTTTTTTAAACTTTTTTGAGCGCATTAGTACACCGTAAAAATGATTTTTCAAAGGTGTTATTGGAGAACGTTTAGTCTTTCTAATGCAAAATTCCAAGTTTAATTCAATTTGTTACTTGCCTGTCTTGGTGACATTACTAAGTAATTCTGATGTGAAATTGTAAAAGTAAGCCTACACCGTTTTTTTGCTATGTATAATTACCAGCCAATTTTACAAAGGAAAAAAGCAACTGGACATTTGCCAAATAATAAATTGTGTTTTCACTCATTAGAACATATTTGGTGTCAGACCAAATGACAGTAAGTTGCACAGATTTTCAGGTGAGACTATCAGCGTAAGGACAGTGTTCTCAGCCTCTTTCAATGGCATCCTACGAAGCGGATTAAAATATGATAAACAGCTAGAGATGTCACAGTTGTTAGTTTATCCTGACGCCAGGATTCCCGATGGTCATGGAAAAGTCTAATTCTAAAAGTATGACTTTCTAGACTTGAATAAAGTAGGACAAATGAAAGGCCTTGCCATTTATACATTTATTAACAACATTTTTCTAGTTATCAGCTCTAAAAAATTGAAATTTTACGGACAGGAAATTAAAATTGAGCAAACTAACAAATTTATCCTCGTGTCATCCAAACTGTCTGACTTCCTTATTTTATGAACAAAAGGAAATAGTGAGAATAATGTTGGTAATCAAACAGTTTTGGTTCCCTTTGACTTCCATAGTATGGACAAAAAATGTTATGGGAATCAATGGGAACTGAAACGATTAGTTACCAGCATTTTTTAAAATATAGAATTTTGTGTTTTAGAGAAGAGAGAAAGTCAGACAGGTTTGAAACGACACATGGGAAAGTAAATGATAACAGACTTTGAATTTTTGGATGAACTATCCATTTAGTCCCTAACCAGCTTGATCACAAAAAGTCATGGGGCCTTTAAATAATGTTATGGATGACGGGGGGGCTTTGGACACAAAACGTTGAGAACCACTGCTTTAAGGCCTGTTCAATAACTATAAAGTTTTAATAATCATAATAATCAAACGATATCACTGAAAACAGACCTATTTCTTCCAGCTGATGAATGATAAAAAATATTTACACCCAATTAGAATCCACTCAACTTTAAAGAGCTCAAGCATTTAAAGCAGCAGACAACATAACTGATGAACAGGCCTCAGGTGGACCTCCAAAATGTGCTCAGTGTACCTCAGGTAAGTTCCACTGGGACTTGCTGCCGTCTCGAAGGTAGTAGTACGTCCGTCCTCGATCATCTAGCGACTTGATCCACTGTCAACAAGATGCTTCATTAAGTTCACCAAATTACAAATCTAGCCTACAGCCATACCATCGTACACCTCACTAATAATAGCAAGCTAATCGGCCCAAATAAGTAGTAAGCCAGCCCAAAACAAGGACACGCTGAGGTCAGTGTCGAGTGTCCTTTACCTGTTCCTGCGTGTAGTCGCTCGTGAAGACCCAAGCCCCTTCAGGGTCGATGCTGAGGGTCCAGCCTGGTGGGACGCTGTGATCCAGACTGGCCCTGGGGATCGAGACCTTCTTCACATGAATCAAAGAATACTCTGCTGGCATTGAGAAAGGAGACGCTTCTTCCTCCAGATCTGGAGATGCTGGGTAGTCTTCCTCAGGAAGTGGTAGCTACGTTTTGGGGAGTAAAGAAGACAATAAAAACATTATTTAAACTCCTTTTATGTAGTTTTTAAATTTTTTTCCATAATAAAAATAAAACTTATTATTAACCTTTTTTTGGCAGAAAAGGGCAGTGTTTGAGAAACCTTTTTGAAAATATCATTGCAATTTATTCATTGCATTATTTTTGCATTTTCATTTGTCACATACATTACAAATTAAAATTTGAATGATACTATTTGTAATGTAACTCTAGTCAATATAATACTTTAGTCTACTATTAACAATTGATTAAATCTAAGGAGAAAAATTATGATTAAACAAGCAATAAAATAAGCTAAACCACCCTAAAAAAAACTATGAGGATAAAGAACAAATTTAGAATTGCAAAAATAATTGCACTGAATAAATGCTTAATAACTGTCTGAAGGACTGTTATATGAGGGAATCTGATTTAATTTTTAAAATATTTTTAAAATTTTTTAAAAGATGATTTAAAAATTTTTTTATTCATCCTTTTTTCCCCCCCCCAAATACTGGGGTCTTCGACATTGCTGTGGACAATGGGGGATCATGGAGACAAAAAGGCTGAAAACCACTGGTTTAATACCAAGAATGAAAACTATAACCACAACTATAAAATCATTTACATAAATTGTAAAAAAATATATTTTCAACTGCAAAAGTCACAGGGCCTTTGAATATTGTTCTTGGCAATGGGGGCCATGGAGTCAAAATGATTGAGAACCACTGTAATTTTAAAAAGCTATAGATTTTAGTCCGGGTAGCAGCATATTTTGGACAGCTGGGAAGACCAAGGCTGTGAGGAATAGAAACCACATGCGTTCAATGGATTGCTGTTTAACAACATAGTGATTGTTAAGCGTCTTTCCTAAACTTTCAGTAGACAAAAACCTCCATAAAACAGTTCTGAAAATTGTGAGTTGTGAAAATGACCTAGGACCTTTATACAGTAGGTTTTGTTATAAAGTCTGTCTATCCCTCACAGCCTCATTTTCATCCATGTTAAATTGGTGTCTAACCTGACTAAGGTCTATATGCACACAAATACCATAAAATGGTAACATAAAACCTCCATACCGGGCAATCTTCCAGAAACTGCCCTGGTGAGGTGATGTCCTCTGGGGGATCCCATGAACTCTGACCTGACACAGGGTTGAAGAAGTAATGCCTGCCAGTATTCTGATCCAGTACCTTCTCCCAGTCCGAGCTCCACCTCTGAGGAGAAGGGACTAGGGGCGAGCTGATGGGAGACTGGGGGAACGAGGGAGGAGAACGGACCTCCTCTGTCCCCACTGATGACTCCATGGAGTAGCTAAGCGGATACTCCCAGGTGCTGCGGCCCGTAGAGGGGTGGAAGTAGTAAGCTTGCCCGCTCTGGTCGTCAGTATGGATCTCCCATCCTGCAGAGTCTAACAGAAGGGTATCGGGAGTGTCTGGGAACTCCTGTAATGGAGAAGCAACGGTACTGGAGGTGTCAGTGGTACTCCGACGCAGCCGGGGGAGGTTTACATACACCGCCGTGAGAGCGCTGTCATCCTCTACCTGATGGACAAAAATGACACCAATGAATGCATATACTTAAACAAGGCAGGGGCTGTCAGACTTGATGCCAAAGACACTCAAATATGATGCTCTCTTTGCAAGGAACCAATTTTTAAAATACTAAGGAAGCTATATTTTCATGTATGAAGAGCCATTTAGTGTGTAAGTGTAAGACATTTTTTGTGCAATATCACAAAGACAGCGTTGTTTAAAGAATTAAATAAATAATGTTAATAAAATTCAATGAATAAAAAAAATATATATAAAAAAAAGTTACCAAACCAAAAATTCCCCACTTTCACTTAGAAGTGTCTATAAAAAAAAAAAAAAAAAAAAAAATTTTGAACTTTATAAAAGCTAGTATAGATATATTAAGTAAAGTAAATAAGAAAATGAAAAACAAAAAAATTAATACAATAAACAATACAGAAAATATTCAAATCGAATTAAAATATTACAAAAACTATCTACTAAAGGAATGATACCAAAATAACACATAAAATTAAAATAATAATAATAATAATAATAATTGGACCTTACACTTGTACGTTGTAACAAGCTAAAACAAAATTATAAATAAATTTAAATGAAAAGATTTCCTTTCAGCGTTGACAGACATATACGAGTCACTAATAAAAAATTCAGTTATTAAAACTGAATTGAAAATATGAATTAAAAATACATATAAACTGATTTATCTGATTTATAAGTTCTAAAATTACATGCTATAAAATATATTTTTGACACCCATGTTATAACTGTGTTTCAAGACGATTTCTAGATTTTATTTAAGATATATGTGATAAAATATATGTGATAAAATATATGATATTTTGTAAATACATGCACGCACGCACACACACACACAATACATTTATAAAACATCAGCTTCTTTGTTAAGGATAGTAAAATTAAATGTCAACTGGTCAGAAGCTAAGGATGAAGATATCATATTATACGATCATGAAATGATGTAAATGCTCATCCAACGTTCCAATGTTTATCCAATGAGCAAAACAAATAGTGGATGTAGTGTCTGCTTTCACACCCTCCTCCCACAATCCTCCCCTATGCAAAATGAAGCATGCTCGGAGGGACTCTCCACATCACAAGCAAGAAAAACAAAACCAAACACTCCCTAACATAAGGAACATTCAACACCCACAGCACTGTCAACTGCGCTCTAGAAACACACTTACGTTCAAACTAATACGGTGATTTTGACTAGGCCTGAAGCCTCATGTGCCCGTTACAGAAAGAGAGCACTTCCTGTGTGCGCTGATCTCAGGAAACAGAACAAGAGACGACAGTCGTAAAGAAGAAAACCACAAAGAGATAGTGCAAACTTTTCATCTTTTTGTTTGACCTGTTTACAGATGGCCAAAACCCCGGCAGATAAAGCTCACATGGTTCTGATTAGAGAACGAAGCACGTCTCATCCCACAGATGGACAGTGAATCACTGATAGTTTTTGACTGTGATGCTGTATGTAGTGCTACTGCTGTGATGGACCTTGAGGTTTATATACTAGACCAGTGGTTATGGGACTGATCCCGGAACAAGGCAATCTGTCAACTTAAGGGTTACTGCATGAACTTTCTTTCAGTAAAGACACGTTCATATTGTTATAGTTGTTTGAGGACTCTGCTATTTTCAAACCAAGTTGTAATTTTTCTGAAGAAAATATGAGTGGCGTTTGCCTGCCCTTGTGAAAAAAGAATACTTTAGCATACTATTAAAACAAGCAATTATTACAGAAATAAAATACTTTAAAAAAGAATATACTTAAGCGTGAACTGAATATAATGTGATGTTATTTGCAATTACAGTAAATGAACATTCATATTAAATGCAACTAGTTAAACTCAATACTGTTTTTTTGACCCACTTAAAGGGATAGTTCACTCAAAAATGAAAATTGTCACTAATTACTCACCTTCAAGTTGTTCCAAACTGTCTGAATTTGTTTCAGCTGAACTCATTAAGAAGATGTTTTGAAGAAGATTGGTAACAGACAGTTGGCGTAGTGTTTTTTTCAATACTGTGGAAGTCAGTGGCTACCGTCAACTTTTTGGTTACCTACATTCTGTAATCTTTGGGTGAACTATGCCTTTACGTAGGACTTAAGTACATCTTTATATGTGTTTTCATAATTTTTCTGTCTTTGCAATGTGGTTTAAGTGTACTGCTGAATGTTCTAACAAGCATTTATGGAAAACAAATTTATTTTTGAAAACTTGTATGTCATGTATTTAAATACACTTGTAATTACACATTTGTAATGATGACGATGCAATTTAGTGCATTTAAAATACATTTGCTTACAGTAAACACACTACAGTAAAAATTATAATCAAATACTTTGCATGTGTATTAGTATGTAAGCAACCACCAAACAGCCACATAATAATGTGCTAAATACTATTCTGAACACCTTAACAACCACATAGCAACACATTGGCATGGTCAGGCCACTGCACATCCTCGTGAAAAAAGCGCACTTCATCATTTTGAATATGCACGTGTAGTGTACTTAGTGCACAACTGTATTTTTAAGAAACTGTTCTTGCATATAATCAAAGTTCCTTTAAAGGGGGGGTACAACGCTGTTTCATGCATTCAGAGTTGTTTACACTGTTAAAGAGTTGGATTCACATGCTAAGCATGGACAAAGTTTCAAAAAAACAATTTGGACGTATGACAGAATTTCTGTGCCAAAAATCTTACTTCCGGGTTCGTACAAGTTTCGGAGAGTTTTTTTTCAATCGTGGCTCTTAATGACGTAAACGAGGATGGAACTCCTTATATGGGCATTTCTCACGGAAACGCGCGCCCACGCACACATCGACCAGAGCGAGAGCAACATCGCTCCCATCAATGCGCTTCATCCGGCGGCAGCGCTGCACAGGACTTGCTCAGGAAGAATGTCTCCAATCCAAACAAGTGTGTTTTTAGTGGTAAGGGAAAGATAACGTTGTTCAGCTTCCTAAAGAACCCAACGTTATGTAAACAGTGGACACAGTTGTTTCACAGTTTGGCATTCGGCGCCCAAGGTGGCTCGTCACTCTTTGCTCCGCCTGCCGGCGGCAGCCTCAGGATCTTCTTTTATACATCGGAGAAAAACAAAACTTTTTGGAGCTATGAAGGATGCAGTACTACTCTATAAGTACTCAGCTTAACCGAGAGGGTTGCAAATGTTGTTTGCACCCTTTAAGGCAAGTCCATGTCACGCGACGGCCATCTTTGAACCGGCTCTCCGGCATGCAAGGGAGCTCCTATTCTTTGCATGGGAAACATAACTTCTCCACAAAATGGGCGCCAGCACTCCGATTACATTTCCTATTTGAAAATCACAAGAAAATATGACAACAACTGCTATCAGAAATGTTGTTATTTGCTCACATAGCCTTAAAAAGCTTATTTCTCAGGCATGTCAGTCCTAAGCAGAAGCGGACGGTTTATTAGAAACGGGACTTTAACAGAGCGGCAAGTGAATTGCGCTGACTTTACGAAGTAAGCGATTTGGCTCTTTTGCTAGAGGTCGGGGCTTTCGTCGAGTAGCCGCGGCCGACCTATTGAGCATTGCTTTTTTTTTTACCACTTCCGACTATAGAGTGACGCGTATTGGGTATCTATGAGTCTTTGATTCTAATGCAGTGTTATGAAATAAAAGGCCATTAAGTGTTCTTAAAGAGAGTATGTCATAACACATATGCCACTTACAATGTGCACTTCTGCAATTATGTACATTTTCAATTTTCATTGTAAATCGTGTGCAAATATCTTTTGTGCCAATTAAAGATACACTAATTTTTGGGCTAACTGAGCTTAAGTCTCTATGATATTCTTGGTCTCTAAAGGCTGGACATACACTACTGATTTTTGCCCAGCTTTTTTCATCGATTTATAGTGTGGAGTGTTGATGCTAGCTGCAAAGTCGATGGCCAGTCTGACGATTGAACTGACAGGACTTCATAGAAAATCGTGTATACTAGTGTATGATGGTCACAGGGGAATCCGATTTTTTAGCTTCAGACTTGGATCATCAGCCATCCATATCAAACATGTTTGATATTTTGAGCTGATTTTAGAACATTTATTGTTTTCATTTGACATGCAACAAGGCACATGTTTTTCTGTGAGTTTGTTGTGATCAGAACAACTTTAAAGTCTGCTAGAGTGTGATCCTCTTTTAGCACAATTTATGGTGTCATTCATATGCTTATGCATGTTGCAAAAGCGGTGCATTTACAGACATTTACTAGGGGTTTGCTCAAATACTTAACTGTTAATTGAAAATGAATAATAGGCTTTAGTTTGCTCTTAAGCTTCCTTTATCAACCAGTGCTCAACAGGGATTGCAAAATAGTTTTTCACCACCCAGTACATGATACGGAAGAACCCATGAAGTTCCCAGTGCATGCGAGTGAAGATGGCTGTGGAATAGATGTTTATATGCTTACTGTGGTACTGAGCTCACCTTTAGCCTCGAGAGAGGCCTGTACGAGGACACACCTCTCCTGAGAAACGCCTGTGAGAGAGAGAGACAGACACAAAGACAGAAAAAGATACAGAAGAGCAAGAGTGACAATCGAAGCACAACGGAAATAAAAGCTAGCGTGCCGGCACGTCACATCCTGGGTCTATATTTACCAGCCTTTGGTGCAGACCAAGCCTGTCTCTCAGCCACAAGTGCCAAAATGCATCAACTGACAGGAAACAGCTTTATTACTATAATCATCACAAACAATAGCCGCACAAATATACCCACCATATGAAGCACTGAAGAAGAACAAGAGTGATCAAGATAGGGATGGTTCACCTAAAAATGAAAATGCAGTCAAAATGCTATTTACTCACCCAGCATAAACCATACCTGTGCAAACCCACATGACTTTCTTTTTCTGTGGAATACGAAAGGAGAAGTGTTTAAATACTGGCCACTATTTTCCATGTTATGAAAGTGAATGAGGGTTTCTGGGTTGTTAGGATCAAAAATTAACTATCAATATGACTTATATTCTAAGTTTCAATAGCTTTGTGTGATAAACAGACAGAAATTTAAGCCTTCATTATTAATTAAGTTAAAAGTTGCAGTTGTCTTTTCTTCTCTGTTGTGACACACTACTGGTAGATAAGTTAAATATCCTGCATTTATTTGATTAAAAATACAGTAAAAACTGTAATATTGTGAAATATCATTAATATTTAAAATAACTTTTTTCTACTTTAAAATATTTTAAAATTAAATTTATTCCTGTGATGCAAAGCTGAATTTTCAGCATCATTACTCAAGTTCAGTGTCACATGATCCTTCAGAAATCATTCTAATATGTGTTTCTTAATCAACTTAACATTATCAATGTTGAATACAGCTAGCTATACCATCCAAAGTTTGGGTAAGTAATCTTAAAAGATTAAATTAATACTTTTATTCAGCAAGGATGCATTAAATCGATCAAAAATGGCAGTAAAGACATTATAATGTTACAAAATATGCAAATAAATGCTGTTCTATTGAACGTCTCTCATAAAAAGTATCCTGAAAAAAATTAATCTCAGTTTCAACAAAAATAATAATCAGTTTTCCACACTGATAAGAACCATTATTAACTATCGAGCACCAATAATAACTGCTAATAACTGAGCACCAGATCAGCATATTAGAATGATTTCAATTCAATCGATTCCCAATTTGGTGCACCTTTAATTGACCTTGATAGCCTGGATCCCCATTCACTTTCAACCTATGAAAAAGAGCGTCCAGCACATTCTTTAACATTTAACCTTTCGTGTCCACAGAAGTCATGCAGGTTTCAAACAACATGAGGGTATGTAAATGATGACAGAACTTTCATTTTTGGCTGAACTATCCCTTTAAATCAGTTTAAAGCAAAGGGAGTGATGAAATCCCCAGCCTTAGATGTATGCCATCCTTTTGTGAGATAAATTTAGATGATCTGAATGCGCTGGCCAACAGAGACAGCCACACAACCTGTATAAGTCATTGTACAAGTAGGCTAACTGAGAGGAAAAAAGAGAAAGAAGCAGTGGATGTATAGGGAGAAGCCTATAAAGCAGGAACTAGACACAGTGTGCAGTTCATCACATTATGGAAGCTTGGAACGATGCAGACTGAGCAATTCAACAAACCTTCCTTTTTTCTGATCAGAACTGCAGAGACGCTAAAGGTCAACTGTCTTGCAGCTGCTGTGTTTTAAAGAGTTTTACAAAAGCCTGATGATACACTTGACCCTGATGATGTTTAACAATTGCATTTGAGATATCTACGCCCGAGAGTGTCTCAACAGGAAGAAACCACATCCTAACTGAGAACAACACAACAGAAGCACACTTACATGCAAAATCCACCTAATGCGCAACATTGAAACACTACCTAGTGATTTTAATGCACACTGCTCATACGTATATAGACACTATGTGTGTTACATATTGAACCATCAAGCCAATTCATTACTTTTTTTTACACATCAAAGTGACAACAAAGAGCATTTCTGTGCTCAGAAACCCAATCTTAATGGGTTGTGGACGTACCTGTGTGTTCAGAGAGAGAGGCATTGCACTTCTGGGTCGGTGGTTGGTCCGAATCTTAGCGTAGAAATCCACCATGTCTTTGTTTAGATCAGTCAGTACAGCTGATCAGAAACAGTCAAACTCTAAGTTATCCAACAGCGAGCATCATGCTGAACAAGCTGACCCTGAGTCGCACACACACACACTCATCCAAACATATACACCCCCTGTGTCCGTAGCAGATGTTGCCACTAATGAAAATCAGTTTTGAAGTGCTACTCTGCTAGAGTAAAAGGAGGAGGGGCAAATAAAGAGAACAGACGGATGGAGAGACGGAGGCAGATATAACCGTATGAATATGTGAAGATATGTAAAGAGACAATGGGTCAAAAAAACAATGGTGTGTAATTGCTTGATTTCAGGTAACTTTGCAAACATAAAAATCTTGTAAAGTATTTTCAAGTCTGAATTGTTTAACATTTTCCTCATCAAAACGGAACTTAGTCAAAGTCACTGAATTGAGCACATTTCCTCAGTTTCCTCAAAATTCTACATTTTGACCGTAACACCTCTGACAGCCAGAAAAAAAAAAGACGCATGCTTGCATTTCGCAATGAACAATACAGAATTGCTCAGAGGTTGGTCTTTTATAACTCAGTTTAAAGTGAAGATGAAAAAAAATCTATGACTTTAGTTTTTTTCCTAAAACAAAATCATTGGTGCATGTTATTCTAAAGAAATCTTTATCTTTCTTCAAAATGTATGAACTTGAAACAAACTTTCCTTTTCCTATGATTTTGTAATAATTTCAAATAGCCTGCACGGGTGACTAGTGTCCAACTAGCCATTCAGTCGTTATTTTAGCAAACTGGCTCCATTCTGGTATGCAACACCCACTTTTCATATTACAGTCAATTCCCAATGGATTCAAGTCTCATCATGCTATTTTTCTTGTTTAATATCCTCTTTCACTTGTAAATGTGATACTGTGTCAATGTGAATCTATGTCATTATGGAAGCAAAATTGGAAAATAACAAATTTTCTGACAAACTAATCAGCTTTCTCTGGGATATTTAAATAGACATGATTCTTGATAAGTAGCAAGAGTTTATAGCTATAAAATAAATAGCGTGAATATGAGAAACACAAAGTTCATATTAGGATCTCTAACTTTTTATAGACTTGAGAGTAGACTTGTAGATATCTTGAGATACCATTATTTTTGAATTAGCTTTCATTTTTATATTTTTGGTTTTAATTTTCATTTTTATGTAGTTTTAGTAATTGGGCATCTTTTTTTAAAAATTTTTTGAATGTCTATATAGTTTTTATTTATTTAGGCTTAGTTTTTTTTCAGCACATAAATGTAAATGAAAAGGAAAAATATTGCTGCCTTGGCAACTACCTAAAATAATTTTACGTTATTTATTGTTATTTCAATTGACGTTTATAGTAACACTTTTTATGGTTTTAGTTTACTAAAATAACCCTGACTTGAGCACATTTAGAGACGATGTTGAGATCTCTTCTGACATATGTGTGAAATTACTGGAGAATTTTACTCAGGATAAAAATCAGAGAAGCAGGGGACTTAATGCATTTCCATTAACTTCTTATTTCTGTCTAAGAGAATTACAATAGATACTATAGAATTCAAGATGTTTCTTTTCCATGCATTTTATTCTATACAATTGAATGTGTTTTAGAATAAAAATTAAAGCTGCAATGAAACTGAAATAGCAACAGATCTTATCTACCATATTGTAATGTACATCTGAGTGTAACTACAGTTCTATAAGAACATGCATTTACAATAGATAGGGTGACTTTCCATTTCATGCCGACTTTAACAATATATTTAGATTCAAGTGTAAATCAACACAGGTATACAAGCCTTAAAAAGCTGATGGACAGGCAAAACAATGTGTATTTTAAATGCCATGATGTGGTGGCACGATAAAGAGCAGAGGACAAGGGTCACTGTGTTGAGCTGAGCAACATTTCAACTGGGAACGTTTAGCGATGTTTAAAGCAGGAAATATGTTTAGGATACGCAGGGGGAATTACTCAACTTCTGTACATCCAAGCAGTCAGACAAGCAGGACAACAGCTTCCTCGTCTGAAATCCAATCTTTGCCAATTTTAAATAACAGTGTTTTCCCTGACTGTGGTTGAGAAGACACAGAGATCCTACAGTTTGTATATCACACCTATGATCAAACTCTTTTTCCTCCTTCTAATGATGGACGAGGCCAGGCATATACAGTTCCTGGAAAAAGCCTAAAGTAAAAATGCTCCAGCCTGTTTTAGGGATTACTATTCACACAAAGTTTTGTTATTCAAATCTTTAGCATGGCAGCCTACAGCTATATGACCTGGATATTACCAAGTCGAGCTAAATAAAAATACAGAAAACTTAGATGATCAAGCTCCTCTAGAACTTTCATTTAGAACTCATCTAGAAACATTAGCAAGGTGCCCAGATTAGACACCAAAAATAAGCAGGAATGACATGAGTTCATGTGTAACGCAATGTCCCATACTATTTATAACACTCTGCAATTTCATTTTTTACCCTGAGGGAATCCTTGCTTTTGATTGACAGCAGCTACGAGTTTCTCTCCTTAAGCATCAATGGTATGAAATCCACTGTGCAGACAGAGGAATGTGAACAACAGTCCGGTTCTTTCTAAACACACACACTTTCTCAGGCGCTGTACCGCCCATGAGATTACCACAGATACTATACGCTGTTAAAATCAGGGTGTTGAGAAAACTAGGAACAATAGGTAACATTTTCCAGGTTTAAGTCACAGTCTGCATGACTTGGTTGCACTGCTGGTCACATGATTTATCCGGAAAAAAGGAAAAGAATCATTCAGAAGGTCTGTATAACTATCCTTTGTGCATTTTTATGCAGTTCATTATTTACTGCAAGCTGATAATGCCATGCGTGTCTGTCATATTTGTTAAATTCTGTGGTGCTGTGAAAATCTGACTCTTTTTTGCTTGAGAATTCCAACCAGCAGATACAGCCAATCATTTAACCACTTTGGGGGCGGGACTATCTGTTTGGGGGAGTGGTCAGGAAAACCTGTTCGGACACAGTCATTACAGCAATTATTGCATAGAAAGTATTACATCTTTGCATGTCATAATTCTATGTGTAATTATGAACAATAATGACTAATGGTTTCTGTGTCAATGTCTCTTTTTGCATGGCAGTAAACTTAAATGCTGCCTCACATACATCAGAATAATCATAAATAGGAGTTTTCTAGTTGGAAATTGGACATGAACGACCTCTCAAGCTGTATTTACAGCTGATAAACTCACATTTCTGAGTTGGCCGGGCCATAAACTTTAAACATGGCAGAGGAGTAAACAATTGCGTTACTGACTGTTCATTTTTATTCGTTTTCCCACAACATCACAACATTTACATATATAAATAACAATTTGATGCATATTGTTTGTATTTCACACACTGAGAATAGCATTTGTTTGACAAAGATTACCAGAATTGTCAACAAGCTTACTATCTAGATATGTGAATGTATACAAAAAGTGCCTGTAATGTTTATATGGGATGCTATATTTTATTGAAAATCTGTTAGATAGTCATAAAATCTGTCACTGGGGCTGTATCCTTTCTTAGGTACTAATTTAGGTACAAACATGTATTCTTTAAAGTATTAATAACATTAAGGTACATATATTCATTTTTTAGGGGTAAATAAGGTACAAAAGTATACCTTTTTGCACCAGTGACAACTTTTGAACCTTTTATCTAAGAATGTTTGACTAAATATCTTCAATACATTTTGGCCTTAATAAGATTTCCCCAAGAATTAGGCAAAAATGAACTCGGTCCTCTGTGATTCCTATTCTATCTGACAACAAACCACTTGAATACAACAAACTCGTAATTACGACTTGAGAAGTGGAGAGTGGGAAATTTCCAAAAGCATGTGAAGGCAGCAAAATTCCATACAAATAATGTGACTGCAGCCATTATGTAGAAAATAATACACTATCTACTGGCCTCATTTGCACATTTTAGCACTATATATTTGGAAATGCGAAAGTCCTTTAGACATGTTTCATCAGATTGTACATCAAACACCATCTGAGTCTAAATGACACTGAAATGATGGCTGAAGTGCAACAGCATGTTACACAGAAACATCACTTCTGTCTAACATGTCGATAGTCTAGGAATTTACAGCTATAATGAATTCAGAAAGAAGTGATTGTAGGGTGCACAGAGGGGACGGCATGCTGCTGATTACTTAACTAAATTACTTATCAACCAATGAAATAAGAGGCTGCAGAATCAGCGGCTTGAACTCCTGCTTCTCTTTTCTCACATAGCCAACACACACATTTTTACAGAGGGGCCATTCAGGGGACCCAGCAGCTCCCCCTCCGTGTTACATCACCAATCATGGCCTGGAATCCTGGATTACCTCATTGAAAACTAATAGTCTAAGAGCTTAAAGCACACTGAAGCCATTATCTGCCCATCATCACTCAGGTACCTTTTCTTCCCCCTCTCTCAAACATATGTGCACATTTACATTCTGTAGCAAATGCAACAACCTTAAAATAGACTACTGGAGCATTCAAACTCAACAAGAATAATGAACGTGTTTTTGCTAATTAAAAACTCATCACAACAATTCTAGATTGTTTTGGTGATTAACTATGCCGCTGTGCTCAGGGTGGTTTCTACTGGTAGGTCTTTATGATATTTTTGTCCCTCCTTCAATGCACATTTTTTTAGTCTGCTTTTTTTTTGTTGACCAGACGAGAATCTTAAGCGCAAACAGCAGCATGGCCACACTAAAAATGTGTTACCGTGATCTTGTTGAAGTTTCACATCCTGTTCTAAGAAGAGTGGAAAACACTCTTACACTATCAGTGAGGTGACTGGAAGTTCAACATTTATTACAGTGGGAACAATTCCTTTATGATAAGGATTAAAAAACATTCTATATAATTCACAAGTAACACTTTCTAGCCATCTGACTCTTCGCAAAAACCCGCCCTCCTTAGTTACTGTTGCTATGTCCGACAAGCCATGCCGCTAGCACCAATACAATCATGTGCAACACAGTTGAAAACTACCATTGCAGAGCCGCAACACAAGAGGCAGGTTACTTATGGGCTATTGAAAAAGCAAAGTTTCAGATTTTAAATTCTGTCTATTTTATTACAATATTCAAACAATAAATACCGTTTTGTGGCTCTTTAATGTGTCGTGACAGATCGCTGTAGCGCCTCAGTTCAAGCGGCACACGTGAACCGATCATCTTTTTATATTACTTAAAGCACGAAATAAACATGAATGAACATCAGAAGCTATTTTATTTCAACCATGGAAAGACGCCAATACACACAATTTTTCAAGTTTTTCCACCGAAGGTAATCTACTCTCCTGTCTGATTTGTTTGTCAGACAAGATGTGGCTTGCTGGCGTGGGCGCGTTACGATGCTCAGAGGCTTGTCAATAAAGCTCTTTGCGAAGGGTCAATAAACATCGCTGTGCAGCCATAGGTTTTTCTATAGCCTTTTTCAATTACCTTATATTCCCAGACCATAAAGGTTTTCAAAACCTCACTGGTTCTTGTGTGATGACATCATGACATTTAGTCATGTGACACACAAGAGCCAATTGAGTTCACTATATTGATTTGGGCTCCCGTTCGATATTTCAATTGATTGGAAATTGGATTACTTTACGCTTCCTCCTGACCTTTTATGCTTCCTAAAATGCCCATGACTATTATTGATATAGAAAAAAAACATCTGAAAGAGTCTTCACTTTTGGATTGGAATTTAATTCTCCAAAGCACCAAACCGAAAATTTCCCCTATCACACCTGGAATCCAACAGAACTGGACAAACATGCCCAGTGGCAAAAGAGAAAGAACCGAGAACCTGAGTGCTGTTCGAGGAAGGTTAGGGTTTTTTTAGCTTTTGAAATGCGTTCCATAAGCAGTGAAAGCTGATATAATCATATATATAATAAATATAATATAATATAATATAATATTAAGACCATCTGTCTAGGGCGTTTTACTGCCTTCGCTCCAAACAGACTCCAGCATCTTGTGACCCTACAAGTGATTTGGCAAATGGATAGATGGATAATATAATATTATTTAAGTGTTTCACCATGTTTAATCAACTTGTTGACATATAAACAGATATGTGTTACAAATTCAGTACAAATATGTAATCTCTCAAAGAGAAACTATAATAATCTAACAATAATTAGATAAATAAAGATAAATTAAACAATTTCAAATAGTTTTCATTGGAGTATACCATGAGGACACACTGCAAAACAGTGCTGACATTGCTTGAATTTTCATGGCAGCTGCCCAATTATAGCATGCAGACCATCCAACAAGCAAGTTCTTTTCCTGTGGCGTCAAAACAAACTGGTGGAAGAGGAACTTCCCATATTTGTTGAATGAAGAAAGGCAGAATAGTTAGGATCAGCCATGATGAAAGGAGCTGAAAAAGCAACAGATGGCTCAAAACTCCGCTATTTGTCTCCGATTAATCTGCGCAAGAACTAACCAATATTGATCTAGTGTCTGTATAGTAGTGAGTTACAGGAGGTTTCAAACAAACGTTCACAGTAGTACATGTAGTGGATATTTGCATCAGTGTACTACTGTGCCAAAATGAGTCCTAATTACTAAACGAAGCGCAAAGACTTTAATGAGCACATCGGCACTGCGCAACAGCCACAAAGATATAAACACTACAGGCAGACAAAACTCAGCAACAACACAATAATTAATCGGTGCCCTTTTGCACTGCAGAATTTGTGTTTGCATATTTAAAGGTTATTTTATAACACATTAAAAATGTTGTATTTGAACAAGAACTACAGATGCAAAGCGCTGACAAAAATTTAGTATGCACATTGTGATTGCTTTGCTGAGTCGAGCTTTTGTGGAGAATACAGGCATTATGGGAATCCAATGGGGATATACCTGCCAAATATTTGCACTTGGATTCATTTAAAAAATGCATTTGAATTCATATTCATTTACAAAAGTAGCATCACTCTAAAATTTCAGGACTTGATTGGGCACAAACTTGCATCTCTCGTAATCCTAAACTACTCCACCTATGCTGCTCACACTCACGCATTATGCTCCAGGCGTGCACATGCACTAGGATCTGAGGTCTTCCAGTGCACAGCGCTGTGTGAGATGCATTAGCATAAGCTGACCTACATATCCGGGACTGCACACCAGCGCTACGCATTGTGCCCGCCGAACTGAATGGCACCTCACCCATGCCACTGCTGAAGCCACCATCACTATGGAAACCAGATCTTCACTGGCGGGCCTCCAGAGTTTTTCGTGCTATCCCACCAAACTAAAACCCATAGAGAATACAGCACAGACTTACAGACCTGCTGAAATGGACACTTCTAGGAAAGATGCGAAGAAAATTACAGTTTATGCACAATTATCTTAGTAGCAGCATGGAAGGCTCTTGGCACTATGATGACATTTGAGTGTGTAAATCACTCTCTGAAATGAGAGGTCAGTCAGTGTGTGATGTTAATACCTAGCAAAAAGTACCATGGTGGTATAATGTCACAGTGATGTTTTAGATGGTAATACCATGGAATTTTGATATACGGGTCAATAATTAAAAAGGATGTCTAGATAAAAAAATAAAATAAAAAAAAGAGAAAACTCTCAAAAACATACTTCAAAATGCCAAAATTCTTAGAAATTATAATCTATGTTTTCAAATTGTTTTAGAATTAGTTAAGTGGTGTAACCAATAAATAAATGCATTTTCTAATAATTTACCAAATAATATTTTTTTATAAAATTAAAACATTTTGAAACACATAGATCACACACACACACACACACACACACACACACACACACACACACAACACACACACACACACACACACACACACACAGGTTTGTTTTTGTGAAAAGTGGGGACATCCCATAGGTGTAATGGCTTTTATACTGTACAGACCATATATTCTATTGCCCTACACCAACCCTACCCCTAAACCTACCCCTCACAGGAGACTTTGTGCTATTTCAGATTTTCAGTACACTCCATTCTGTGTGATTTATAAGCGTTTTGAAAAGTGGGGACATGGGGTAATGTCCTGAAAAGGCACCTTCTCCTTGTAATACCTGTCATACCTTTGTCATTATACAAATTTATGTCCTCATTTGTCACAAAAACACGCGCACACACCCATACATATACATACACAAATATCAAGAATTATTTATTAAAAAATACCAAGTTCAAAACTCAACTTGCCTGTCCAATGTCATACATTGATTTGGGAACATTTTCTATTATATTTGGAATCAAATGATATATAATTATTAATAACTTATTTTTATACAGTCAGAAAATATATGTTTTTTTTATATGATTCTGCCAAAAAAAATGTATTCTGCCATTTCTTTCTTTATTTGTTTGTTTATTTACTTACTATTTGTTCTTACAATCTCAGGAAAGTTACTCCACCTAGAACCTTCTGTCTTTAAGCCAAAAAAATATTAAAATGACTTTTAATTTGGAAATTAACATAATACATAATACAACATAATAGAAGACATAAGCTAATAGAAGAGGTGCGTTCAAGTTGTATGCATTTCAATTTTAAGCAGGGTCTTGCTAATGTAATCTCGATATTATCTTTCGCGTTAACGTAATATCACTAATTTTATGCACGCAAGTAGAAATCACGATACAAGTTTTATCCACAATTCGACTCCGTTCAGTCAGTTCTGTCAGATTGCTCACCGCATCCCTCCCAGCAGGAAGCGCAGGATTATTCTGTCATACCTTACAGCAGGTGCTTGCACAGGTGAAAGCGTTCCGTCTCCAAACGCTTAGATTACAAAAAGCTGCAAACGATACTCCAACCGGTAGTAAACCGCTGTTTATAATCCATCTTTTTAATGCTGCCGTGCTTTAATCGTCCCTCCGCAGGGAAACAGGTGTGTTTGTGGGAGTGGCTGCAAACGCCTGGTACTGTACCTCCCTACAGTGCCACTCACACTGACACACTCACTAGGGCACTCGGCAGAGGCTCACCTAACCTGTTGTGCTCTTCATTTGACTCTGGTAGTATGCTTGAAAACCCCTTCCCCCATACACAGTCAAATTAGCAGGCTTATATTTAGATACGTGCAGCATGTTTTGGTTCTCTCAAAAAATAACGAGGTAAACTCTGTACTAACTCTAGTAGACTAATCAAAGTTTTCCATACGCACCGTATAGAGCGTCTTGAGTCCGGTGTGGTAGATTAAACGGACGGAGAAGCCGGTTCTGTGGCGGTGAGGGGCAGCGGCCGTACACACAAACAGACAAGCAAACCATTGACATGCAGATCACTTGGCAGGGAGCTCCAGAAATGGAGGCTGACTGGGCGTTTGATTAGGCTCGAAACGTCGCTAATAACTACATTCTCTTCAAACGTAGAAATATAACAGCTATATACGTTTTTGTCCTCATTAGAAAGCGATTATTAGGGCTTGGGGTTTTGACCCTTCGCCGTCTGACTCTTCATTTTATAACTGACCAGTGAGAACAGCTTTAATTTTGCTTATTAAATGAGGAAAGTTTCAAATTTGTGCGGTAACTACATTTTTTTCGGTTACCACACAAAACTAGTGAGGCTGTAACCATAGCAACAGTAGTTCGCTCGAGCGTGCGGCTAGGAACGGAAAGAGTAGGCCTAAGCTACTATTTTTATTAATCATTTACATAGGTTTACATATCACAAGTATGTCACAAAGCTACGTTTAGTTGCTTTAAAGTCTTTAAAATTGTAGGGGGCGCCAAAACAGTGGGCTGCACAGAGACGAATTCCTTTAAATTCTTCAAAACGTTGATAATTTCTTTAAAAACACAATAAAAATACAACAAAACGAACAGTGCGCAAATTATAGCCTATAACATATGTTCATTAGTAAGGTAAAATCCCAGAAGAGTTCTCAGAACTAACGTTTTGGCAGGGTTCTCTCAAAGTTATGAACAAACGTTCTCCCGGTAACGGTCTTTTAACGTTTTCTCTGGTCTTGTCTGGTCTGCGACCAGTTGTATAAAAGGTTTAGACCATGGTTTAGACTAGTCTTACAAGTTTCTTTAAGATTTGGTCATAATTAAAAAAAAAAAAGGTTACATAAAAACTAAGTTGAATACAAAATATAAGACTGATTTGTTACCACCTGGCTAACTGCTAACTGTCAGGCTAGTTTTTAAGACACTATAAACTTGGCTAAGTTTATGCAACTGGCTCTCAAATGCAACATCATTTGTATTGTTCATGGATTGCTTCTTCTGAATTTCTTAATTCATAATGCTAAAAATAACAAATGATTAAATGAAACTTTACCTAATGTTCATAGCCTATGTAAAACGTTCAGTTCAGAAATAATGTTTCCATAAAACGTTCTTAAAGCATGATTTTGTTAGTTGGGATGAGGTTATATGACCCCCTCCTGTTTGAAAAATACTGAAAAATAGCCTATATGACATTGTGTTATATTGAATATCAAACGCTTTTGTGTCTGTTTGCTAATTTGTGGATACATCATATTTTTAGATTTGTGAATTCAAATGATTAAAATCGATTAAAATTAGGCCTATGGGTTCAGATGTCCCTGTCCTCCTAACATGTATATAGTAGGCTTACAACAAAACTGTTTTCAGATACTTACACTGCAGAGGCATTAAAACAACCATCCTTTTACAGATAATTAATTAATTGAATAATTATTTTAAAAACATTTTACTTAATACACTGAAATGTGGAAAGGGCAATAATATATTTAGCTCCATCAATCAACTGTTGATGTAATGCAGGTATTTCTACACCAACTTTTAGGGACAGACACATTTGTTTTTTCTTTTTATGGACACCTGAGACATCATCACTTCCCCGTGGTTTTGGTTTCGTAGGCACAGGTGCTAATTTGCAGACAGTGCCCCCGCGTGGTCAAGAAAAGCAGCTAAATCATTCAGACTGAGCATACACTAAAGTATGCAGGGTCGTCACTGAAATTTCATAATGAATTAATAGGCTACATGCCTACATCTAAGGCTTCATAGATTGTCACGAGAGAACACTGCTGACTTTCACTGCAAAAATATTTGGAGGACAGAATAGTATAGAATTATTATCGTTTTTGCTACATAATCAGAAATTGCTTACCATATTCTTATCTGGTGTGACAGGCTTTACAGTCATATCTTCGTCGGTTATTGAGGATTCTGGTTCTCTTGCTGTATCCAAACTCTCATACACATTCTCGTCTTTATTCA
>JADLZN010006750.1:37500-169466 GCA_018155175.1 Sinocyclocheilus anophthalmus
TGCGTCAGATAGCCCCATAATTAAGTACGACCGTCGATGAGCCTCGGTGATTCAAGTTGTTCATATAACAAACCTAGACACTTCCATAGAGGGAGATATCAAATTAACTTACCATCAGAGTATACACAAAATACTGCATGTCACGCCAGCCGACGACTCTGAGCTCTGGGATAATTCACTTTAGTAAGCAAACTATTCCTGTATGGTACGTCGTTCGTAGGCGGCCGACTACGCCCAACGGGCCGTTGCGCGCTCCGACCGCGCAGCCCTCCCTGATTCTTGCTTGCCAGCTCATGCTTGGTGTCTGTGGATTGTGCCACCCCAGGAAAAACACATGACATGTGGCCGATTGTGCTGCTCGGCTGAGTGGAAGTGCGACACGAGCGCGCGTCGCCTGTTTGTACACATTTTATACCCCAAAACCTTATTAACATCATTGATTTGGACAGGTCAGAATGGACAACCTCAAACGACACGCCCCCCCCTCCCTTTCCGCCTTGAGTCCCGCGACCCACAGAGCCACCACTGTGCTCAAGCCTCTGGCTTAACACACACGCGAACATTGCGGAAGCAGAAGACAATTAAAAAAACGACGACCACGCAACGGTTGCGGACGGGTGCCCACCTTTCTTGTTGTCTCCCACCCCGCAGGCGCTCGGACTGTGTTTTAATCATCGACATGGCAACACTGACAAGGCGGTGAGTAGAATCGAGGACAGGGAAGGGCGTTGTGCAATTCTGCGGCTATTGTGTGTTATGCCTTTCGCGTGGCTGTCGTTTCAGCTTCAGTTGGAGCTTGCAGACTTCAGACATGGGTGTTGGTGCGAACACTCTGGCTTTATGGAAGCTTTTTAGGTTCACCTCAGAAGTCAATGGTGTCATTCTCTTGTTGGTTTTCCTTCAGTCTGTGTGTGCTGCGCTGATAACGTGGTCCAGGTCAACAGGAGGTTTTGAAGTATGGGGTGGGGTTGAGGTAGAATAGGTTATCATTGAGAAAAAGGCATCCACATATTCTTCTGGAAGCCAAACTTAGATTAGTAGACTAGTAGATATTGTTGGAACACTGGATAAAGTCTGGTTGAAAATTCTTCTTTGAAGAGGGAATTTTGGCTTTTTTTAAATCACTCCATGAATTAGAAAATACTGTCAACAACTGGGGGGGAGGAAAAATCTTAATTAAATGTTGTATAAATTAGTGTGAATGTTATATGAACAAACCCCTCAGTAAAAAGCTTCAGAATATGGATAGGAATAAAACTGGAAAGCTTGGGGTTACTAAGTGCTACGGAAATGGATATGCCACGGAATTTAAAAAAAAAGGGCAAAGATTCTGACTTTTTCTTTGTGCGGAAAAAAAGCCCCAAAAAATTAATAAAATAATAATAATAGAACTGTGACATATAAACTACAATAAAAAAAAAAGTCATAGTGAGATAAAAAGTTGCAATTACCTTTTTATTTCTGGCATTAAAAAAGTCAGAATTGTGAGATGGAATTGTGAGAAAATAGAATCCTGATTTGGTATCTTGCAATTCTTTTTTATCTCAGAATTGCAGAACAAGCCCAATTAGAGGAAAAAAACTGAATTATAAAAAGTCACAATCTTTTTAATCATTTAATTCTTTTGCGGAAACAAACAGAATCGCAAGATGTGAACTCAGAATTCAGAGAAAAACAGTCAGTATTGTGAGAATTGCAAGAAAAAAAGTCTGAATTTTCTCAGAATAGTGAGATTTTGGATATTTTCTTTCCACTAATCTAAAAAAGAAGACATGTTATATGGAATCAAAATTGTGCAGTACATGGAGAAAAAAAAAAAGTATTGTCTGTGATGTCTCACAAAAAATAAAAATAAAAATTATAATTTCCAACGCTTTGACCCAGTGTTAGCTGTTGCATGACCTGTGGCCTGTGTCATAAAAACAAGTTATCAAAAGCCAGGCTTCTTTAAGTAGTCTGACGTATTGTCAGTTGATTTGGTTCAAAATAAATCAGACTAACTGAAATAAGCCTGGCTTATTTGGTCAACTTGTTTTATGAAACAGGCCCCTGCTCACAGTCTATCATATTTTTATATAGCAAGTTTGCTTGGTACATACAGGAAAGGGACAGAAACAAACACAGACAGAAAAAGAGTGCTAGGAGGTAAGAAAACAGGAAGAACCAGTCAGAGACACAAACACTGCGGTGTGGTTTGAGGGGAAGGACAAGTTAAAGACAAAAATATGCATCCATCTCTCTATAGCTGCTCTGTGATTCTAGGAAATGCTGTTTATGTTAAGTTCTGAGTATATATGTTGGCACGAACATATTGTTTTATAGATCAGCAAACACACATCAACACACACAATTTCCAAGTGTAAATATTGTTGCTTTCATCAATGCTTTGGGTAAAAGCATCTGGTGAATAACTATATGCACATACATTATGAGGCATTTACTCCAAAGAATTCATAATAATAATATTAAAAGAAAAGTTAAAACATTAGGAATGTGAATCACTTTTGCTTATAGACCAGAGAAAAGCTTTAGTATTCATGACTGTATAAAAAGATAGTTAGACTTTTGCCTCCTCTAGTGGCAAAACATAAGAAAGACAAAAAGTCATCTGGGATTTTCCTTTAACAGGTGATATAATGAAAAAACCCTCAGAAGAATGTTCTCTCTCATATTTCAGTCTCCAATATAAAACATGTGCTAATGAAGCAGTAGACAACCTTCATGTGCATTCATTAAACCAGGAAAATAATACGTAAAAAGAGTTTATTATCCTTTGTATCATCCACAGAGATGAATGTCAGCAACTGGATTTCTGAACTGATTTTGTGGCAAGCATTAATAATTCACATTGGCTTATAATAGTTACATTTGTGGCACATCCCATTTTAGTGATGAATGCTACACTCAAACGTGAAAATAAAGGCACGGTATCACACAAAAACGACCTGTTAAAGGAGGTTGGTACATGTCATAATTCCATTAACCATCTTCTTAATAAATGCGTACAATACCTGCATATACAACTCGTTAATGCATACAGTGCTTTGTAAACTCGTAATGCTTCATATAAAACTTGGCATGTGACATTCGGATGTAAAAAAAGTACTATAAAAACAAGAGTCATAAGATCCTTGGCATTCAAGTGCCTTAAGTTTCATAAATAAAGACTTCCTTGGCTTGACAATCAATAACGACCACGCAAGAAACAAAACTTCTGAACACAAACCTGCAGAATTACATGTGAAGCCCGAAGAGTCGATTAACCGTCAATTGTGCTTCCATAAAGTTGAAAAGCAAAAATCATAGCTTTAATAACAGTTCTCCCACCGTTGCAGAACAGTGTTGGTTTGGCATTATTGACATTTGATGAAAGAACAAACACGGGAGTGCTGATGTGAGTACATATGTACAGATGAATGTGTAAATAAGTGCACTTAAGGTCAAGAGTCAAATAAAACGCTTAGTGTAAAAAAAATAAATGATCAAATGCTTCCAGTTGGTCTGCTACTGAGAAAAATAATGTTTTAGATCGAATACTACAATAATATAGTACTAACCCTGGATTTTGAGCTTGTAGCTTGAGCGGTTTCTAACTAACAGCTAAATCAGTCCTCCAAATCCCTCTCCATATACTTTTGTATGCGAGCGCAGCGTGGACAGACCGGACACTTGGCCTTGCAGGAGGAATGAAACACCGCTTTGCAGACGTCACACCTGAGAGACAGAAAACACAGTCACACCGTCATCCTCATGATATTTCTCCCACTTCTGTGCGTCAGCTGACTGAATCACATGACTCTACTAGAAAAGAAAGTGCCAGCACAGCAGTGGTCTAGAGTGAATCTGAGGTCTAACGTGTGTTACGCGACAGTACCTGGTGGTGCTGTCGAACTGGAAGGGGAAGATGATGTTGTCGGTGTTGCAGATCTGACATATAAAGCCCCTTTGGGTGCAAAGGTCACAGCTGTGCACGTGCTTGGACCCAAACTGAATCAGAGACTGCAGGTAAGATTCGTAGTGCTCGTCTGCTATCTGTGTGCAAAAATAAATAAATCACAAGTCTGATCACTTAATAGCTCTCTTTTCTTCAATGAGGGTTATTTGCGTTATTCCTATTCTTCAGAAAAAAAGGTACAAAAGTTGTCACTGGTGTCATACCTTTTCAAAAGGTACCCACTTTAGGTACCAGTATGCACCCTTTACGTGTACTTTCGAAAAGGTTCTGCCCCAGCGACAACTTTTGTACCTTTCACACCAGTGACAGAAATTAAATTTTCATTTAAGAGCAATATATGCCACCTTAAACTGATTTCATTTAAAAAAAAGAAATGATACTTGATACTAGGGGCCAGATTTACTAAACAGGGCAAATTAGCATTAGAGCGCAATTCCATAAAAGCGCCTATGGGAGGGGAAAATTCTGCGGGTGATTTACTAACAATGTGCACATTAAAGTACACAGATGCAACATCTCATTTGCATAATGGCCAGCGCAATCTACCAAGAGCAGCGCAAATTACCGCCTGCTTTTAAAGGCCCGTTCCCACAACGATATTGTCTGTTTATTCTAAGTGCACGCTCGTCTGCCGCTTTAAATTCTCAAGCTCGTGACAGCAGGATTGATTCTGATTGGCTGTCAATATTTTTAATCGTTCATCAGCTGGAAAAAATCGTTCTAAAAGTGATTCCAACGATATCGTTTCTCTGTGCCTTTATTGTTATAGCTGTGGTGTGGACTCTGCTATTCTTTAATATTGAAAACGATTTTTAGAACTTTATCGTTATCTTTATAGTTATCGTTCTTGGTGTGAACGCGGCTTAAAGGGGTCCTATTATGCTTTTTCACTTTTTTAATTTTAGTGTGTAGTGTGTGTATGTTTGGGCATTAAAAAGATCTAGAAAGTTACAAATCTCAAAGTCCACTCCAAAGGGCGATATTTAGTTTTTAAAAAATCCCTTTTCAAGAACTACAACGAACGGCTCGTTTGGACTACAGCGTTTGTTTTCCGGGCTTTGTGACATCACAAAGCGGCTCATTAGAATGTCATTACAAATAATTCCCGCCTACAGATATTGGAATGGTTGGGGGGTGGGGAGGGGCGAGGTTGTGGTTAGAGCGCTTGGTTGAGAGAGTGCATCAGACGAGACGACGAAGAAGAAGAGCTGCTGCAGAGTTAGTGCGTCAGAGAAAACCAAGAAGAAGAGCTGCTGTGCTGTAGCCTCAAATTTTCGGCATGTCTAGAACAATTCTTACAAGTATAACACGATGTAGCTGGGCGCCGCGGACAGACGCCGAACGGTTCCGCCGGTGTGCCTACAGTCATAGAAAATAATGTATTTGAATTTTAAAGACGTGGCGCGACACTACGCTGCGCTTCTCGTTCAGTGTGCGACCGCCTGAAACGCTGTTTTTTTTCACCTCTGTGCCCAAACGTCTTTGTTTGGGCTTCTGAATGCGGATGATGTCAGGAAACAGTGGTTGCAATTTATTTTTTAACTCTGTCCTGAGCATTATAACCCCAATTTGCTATTGTGTGCGGCGCATTTTACTGAGGACAGCTTCCACAACACCAGTGAGTAAAGTGCCGGATTCGCCAAAAGCTTTTGTTGAAAGACGGAGCAAGGGGCGTGGCAGTACTGAAACACCGTCTAAGCTGTTCGCCAATCACAACGCACTGGGACAGCTAACCAATCACATCACATTTCGTGTTTTTGGAAGGCGACCTTTACATGAAAAAAAAAAAAAAAAAAAAAAAAAAAAAAAAATCAAAGCCGACTAATCGAGCCTTGTGGCCGGCCTGCTGGGAGAAAGGTTATGTTACTAAAGTAGCTGCCATTATGTGAAAAAAGAAGGCCGTTTTTCGGGACCACCAGCAGGGTGAGCCATGTTCTAGTCACCCACCACAAATCAGAACTTGTAAAAGAGCATAATAGGACCCCTTTAAGACATGCTGCTATTTTTATATGACAGATAAGTGCCGCAATTACCAGTGAATTGACGAGCGCGCGGCGATTCTAGTAAATTTGGCGTGCGGATTTCTTGAAATCCACGAGCCTCCCATAAAGTTTTAACCCGTCCGGAAATTTTCACTCCTACAAATGCATATTCAATAAGGTGAGTTGCAAAAATAACTGTCCATGCATTTCCAGTGCTAATTTCCCGCTGTAAATCCTAAACAGTAGTTTTTTTTTTAAAGCCAAATTGAGGGTTTGCACTGGCGCAAACTGATAGTAAATCTGGCCCAAAATATATATCTAAAACCACCAGTAGGTGGCGCCAAGTCACTGTCCTAATGAGTTGAGTGATTCATTCAAATGGCTGATTCATTTGGTCATTGAATCATTCATTAAGCTGAATCATTCAAAACGCGGATTCATTCAATAACGAAGCACTATGTGTTACTGGCTCAGAGACGCAAAACAGTTCTTTCACATGGAAATTTTCATTGACAATATAAGGCAAAAACAAAAATAATGACAACAATTGGGTCTAAATTGTAACGCTAAATGTTTATTGAACAATGAGATCGATATGAGATTCGCAATCGTGCTCATAAAACACAGATCGTGTGATTTTGCTTAACTATATCCACCTTATTTTGCAAAGCGGAGTTATTTTCCAAAAATGAATTGTATGCTAAAAGAGTAGTACGTTTTGTTCGGTAATATACTCGATCTCAGCTCGTCCATCGTTAAAATAAAAATATGTATGATGATATGTATTGCACGCCCCTAGTCGTTCAAATGATAAACAACAAGAAACAGCAAGCAATACCTGCTGCAAGTCCAATACACTGTATAGATCACTGTTATCCAGTAAGTATGTCCGCTGCTGAAGTCTGGAAATAAAATACAGATCACTTATCTGTTGCAATCATCTGTTAAAGACTTGATTGTGTCCCAATTACAAACACATGCACCTAAGAATACACACACACCTGGATTGGATCTGTTTGCTGATGCCGCTGCGGCAGATGAGGATGTAGTCTCCAAGAAAACGAAGTCTTTGTCTCAGGCTCTGCACTTTCTCCATGATGTCAGTGTGATCAAACAGGTCAGGATTCAAAGCGTCAAGGTGCAGGAGTGGCTCGTGCTCAATTTGAGTCAGCAACTTAAAGGCTTGTTTTGAAACCTGAACATATAGATATACACACACAGCTGAATGACATAAGCACATATAAACAATTCAGAAATTTGGGTTTGGTAAGATTTTGCATTCATTTGATGAAAAATACAGTATAAACCGTAATATTATGGAACATAGTTTTATCATTTAAAAGAACTCTTTTCTGTTTGAATATATTTTAAAATTGATTTATCCTGTATTCAAATCTTGCTTCAGTGTCTTCAGTGTCACATGATCCTTTAGAAATCATTCCGATATGCTGATTTACTGCTCAAGAAACATTTATTATTATCAATGCTGAAAACAGTTGTGCTGCCGATATTTTTTTCCATTCACGCATTTAATTTTTTTTTTTTTTTTTAAATAACATTATAAATTCTTATCTCTTACTTTTGATCACTTGCTGAATAAAAGTGAATTTCTTAAAAAAATTAATAATAATAAATCTTAGTGAACCTCAAAACTTATCAATGTTTAGTGTAGCATATTTTATAAAATTCAAAAGTGATTAACTATTTATATCTTATACCATCCAATTAAGATAATATATGAATTAATGAATAAATCAGCATTTCTTTAATGATGTTTTAATACCTGCCTACTCTTTAGAAAAAAAAAGTTTTTAAAATAATACATATCTGATTTGTTTATTTAATATCTAAAAAATTATGACAATATATTTTACTTCATTCAATTAAGTGAAATGGAAAGTGAATCCCCTATGGCTAATTTTGTCTCATAAACACAATAAAATAAAATAAAATAAAAAGTCATAAGAGCTCACCTCATGTTCTGTTAGGTCCCAGTTGTGCAGCATGCGGGAGGGGATGATGGTTGTGTCTCCCTGATGGCAGCTCTCACAGTAGTACTGACCCGAGAACTCACAGAGTCTGGCTCTCCCCAGAGACATACCGATCTGACGAGGGCAACCTGCATACACATTCACAGCGGCCTTTACTTAGAGCCAGAGAGCACAGGTACAGAGGAAAACCAAAAACATCTCCACTGCTTCATTAAAATAAATTAATTCAGATATTGAAAACAAGAGCTTATTAAAAGTCATCTGTATGATTTGCATTTAATTCAAAATAATTTAAGAATCAATACAAAAAAACAAACAAAATAAAAAAACTATCATGCCAAGCTCTCATACCTGCACATTTGTAGTTTTGCGCATCTAGTCCTCTCTCATTCGGGACAGTAGACAGGTGAGACAGCAGCACCCCATCTCCCTTCAGTCTGTGTTGGACCAGCTTGTGGACACTACCCACTGCTGAGATGCCCTGAAGCGCTCCATCATCCTCCGTCTCCAGATACGAGTCGAGCGCTCCTCTGATCAGACTCCTCCATCCTCGTGCTTCCTCACCGCTCTCCGCCCGCAGCGTCAGAGAGTCCCGCGCAGTCAGAACCTTAAAAAACGCTGGACTTCCTAGAGAAACATCAGGAACCACATCTCTGATGCTCCCAATGGGGTGTGAGAACAGAGGCGTCTTCGAGTCCCCTTGGACCTGGTAACCTCTGAGGGCCTCCAGGGAGAGAGAAAGTAAAACAGACCGCCAACCTTTCTCCTCCACGTTCTGATAGACCACCGCTTCCTTTATGGCATCTGGTTCTGGGTCTTTATGACGGGTCCAATCTAACTGTGGAGTATCAGGAAGCCCGGAGACGGTGTGCTCGGGGCTTGAGGGTGTCGGCGACGGGACGTCCTGCTCGTGGGACGTGTGTAGCACCTCCCACTGTTTGTCTCTCATCATGGGCCGTAGTTTGCTGATGGCCTCCACGATGCGATCCACCCAGTCCTCAGCCTCTCCTCGAGACGGTGCACGCAGGTAGATTCTTTTGCCGGGGAAGAAGATCCGAAAACGGCCCTCTGTACTGGAGGACAGGTGGACGTCTTCGCAGCGCAGCAGGGACAGGTTTTCGTAGCAGATGCGCTCCTCTGCGTTGATGTAAAGCCGCAGCTCAAATGGAGAGAGCTCACAGTAATAATCCCACCACATGCCCACCGCACTGCGCCGCTCCAGCTGACCCAGCTTCAGCAGACCCCTGAATGGGTTAGGAAGACCTGAGAGAGAGAGAGAGAGGAGAGAGAGAGAGTCCACTGTATACACACATCCAGCATTTCTAGTCAATTTTTGTTTTTTATTCAATGCCGTTTTGTAAACATGAGGTAAGCGTATGCTTCCTCCCCCCCCCCCCCCCCCCCATCCTAATCTCATAACAAAAAATTGAAATCCATTATACATACATACATCCATACACACACTTTGTGTGTGTGTGTATAAGATATATATATATATAATATATATATATATATACAGTGGGGCAAATAAGTATTTGATACACTGCTGATTTTTCAAGTTTTCCCACTTACAAAGAATGGAGAGATCTGTAATTTTCATCGTAGGTACACCTCAACTGTGAGAGACCGAATCAAAAAAAAAAAACAGAAAATAACATTGTATGATTTTTTTAATAATTAATTTCCATTTTATTGCATGAAATAAGTATTTGATACAATAAAAAAATAGAACTTAATATTTGGTACAGCAACCTTTGTTTACAATTACAGAGGTCAAACGCTTCCTGTAGTTCTTGACCAGGTTTGCACACACTGCAACAGGGATTTTGGCCCACTCCTCCATACAGGTGTTCTCCAGATCTTTCAGGTTTTGGGGCTGTCGCTGGGCAACATGGAGTTTCAGCTCCCTCCATAGATTTTCTATTGGGTTCAGGTCTGGAGACTGGCTAGGCCACTCCAGGACCTTGAAATGCTTCTTACGGAGCCGCTCCTTAGTTGCCCTGGCTGTGTGTTTGGGGTCATTGTCATGCTGGAAGACCCAGCCACGACCCATCTTCAATGCTCTTACTGAGGGAAGGAGGTTGTTGCCCAAAATCTCGCAATACATGCCCCATCCATCCTCCCCTCAATACGTTGCAGTCGTCCTGTCCCCTTTGCAGAAAAGCACCCCCAAAGCCTGATGTTTCCACCCCCATGCTTCACTTTGGATGGTGTTCTTGGGATTATACTCAATCTTCTTCTTCCTCCAAACACGTCGAGTGGAGTTTATACCAAAAACTTCTATTTTGGTCTCCTCGGACCACATGACCTTCTACCATTATCCTCTTCTGGATCATCCAAATGGTCTCTAGCAAACTCCAGACGGGCCTGGACATGTACTGGCTGAAGCAGGACCTTGCCCACGCTGCAGATTTTAATCCATGACGGTGAGTGTGTTACTAATGGTAACCGTTGAGACTGTGGTCCCAGCTCTCTTCAGGTCATTGACCAGGTCCTCCCGTGTAGTTCTAGGCTGATCCCTCACCTTTCTCAGGATCATTGATACTCCACGAGGCGAGATCTTGCATGGAGCCCCAGTCCGAGGGAGATTGACAGTCATCTTGAATTTCTTCCATTTCTAATAATTGCGCCAACAATTGTTGCCTTCTCACCAAGCTGTTTGCCTATTTTCCTGTAGCCCATCCCAGCCTTGTGCAGGTCTACAATTTTGTCCCTGGTGTCCTTAGACAGCTCTTTGGTCTTGCCCATAGTGGAGAGGTTGTAGTCTGATTGATTGAGTGTGTGGACCGGTGTCTTTTTATACAGGTAACAAGTTCAAACAGGTTCAATTAATACAGGTAATGAGTGGAGGATAGGAGGGCTTCTTAAAGACAAACTAACAGGTCTGTGAGAGCTAGAATTCTTGCTGGTTGGTAGGTGATCAAATAATTATTTCATGCAATAAAATGGAAATTAAAACAAAATCATAAAAATCATACAATGTGATTTTCTGAATTTTTTTATTTGATTCTGTCTCTCACAGTTGAGGTGTACGTACGATGAAAATTACAGATCTCTCCAATCTTTGTAAGTGGGAAAACTTGAAAAATCAGCTGTATCAAACTTATTTTGCCCCACTGTTATCTATATATATATACACACACTTGTGTGTGTGTGTGTGTTATATATATATATATATATATAATGTGTGTGTGTATATATATATATAGTATATATATATATATACGTGGGTACGAAAGTATCAGACCCCCCTTCATTTTTCACTCTTTGTTATTGCAGCCATTTGCTAAAATCATTTAATTTCATTTTTTTTCCTCATTAATGTACACACAGCACCCCATATTGACAGGAAAACACAGAATTGTTTAAATTTTTGCAGATTTATTAAAAAAGGAAAATTGAAATATCACATGGTACTAAGTATTCAGACCCTTTGCTGTGACACTCATATCTTTAACTCAGGTGCGAGCCGATCTTTCTGATCATCCTTGAGATGGTTCTACACTTTCATTTGAGTCCAGCTGTGTTTGATTATTTTGATTGGACTTGATTAGGAAAGCCACATACCTGTCTTTATAAGACCTTACAGCTCACAGTGCATTTCAGAGCAAATGAGAATCATGAGGTCAAGGAACTGCCTGAAGAGCTCAGATACAGAATTGTGGCAAGGCACAGATCTGGGCAAGGTTACAAAAACATTTCTGCTGCACTTCAGGTTCCTAAGAGCACAGTGGCCTCCATATCCTTAAATGGAAGACGTTTGGGATCACCAGAACCCTTCCTAGAGCTGGCCGTCCGGCCAAACTAGCTATCGGGGGAGAAGAGCCTTGGTGTGAGAGGTAAAGAAGAACCCAAAGATCGCTTTGGCTGAGCTCCAGAGATGCAGTCGGAGATGGGAAAAAGTTGTAGAAAGTCAACCATCACTGCATCAGGCAGCAGCCCCTCCACCAGTCGGGGCTTTATGGCAGAGTGGTCTGACGGAAGCCTCTCCTCAGTGCAATACACATGAAAGCCCACATGGAAGGACTCCAAGATGATGAGAAATAAGATTCTCTGGTCTGATTAGACCAAGATAGAACTTTTTGGCCGTTAATTCTAAGCGGTATGTGGTGGAGAAAACCAGGCACTGCTCATCACCTGTCCAATAAGTCCCAACAGTGAAGCTTGGTGGTGGCAGCATCATGCTGTGGGGTGTTTTTCAGCTGCAGGGACAAGACGACTGGTTGCAATCGAGGGAAAGATGAATGCGGCCAAGTACAGGATATCCTGGACGAAAACCTTCTCCAGAGTGCTCAGTACCTCAGACTGGGCCGAAGGTTTACCTTCCAACAAGACAATGACCCTAAAAACACAGCTAAAATAACGAAGGAGTGGCTTCAACAACTCTGTGACTGTTCTTGAATGGCCAGCCAGAGCCCTGACTTAAACCCATTTGAGCATCTCTGGAGAGACCTAAAAATATCTGTCCACCAACGTTTACCATCCAACCTGACAGAACTGGAGAGGCTCTGCAAGGAGGAATGGCAGAGGATCCCCAAATCCAGGTGTGAAAAACTTTTTGCATATTTCCCAAAAAGACTCATGGCAGTATTAGATCAAAAGGGTGCTTCTACTAATACTGAGCAAAGGGTCTGAATACTTAGGCCCATGTGATATTTCAGTTTTTCTTTTTCTTAATAAATCTGCAAAATGTCACCAATGCTGAGGAAAAAATTAACTTAAATGATTTTAGCAAATGGCTGCATTATAACAAAGAGTGAAAAAATTAAGGAGGTCTGAATACTTTCCGTACCCACTCTATATATACACACACACACACACTATTCAACATTTAAGTCGATCAAACCTTCAAAGTTGTCCTAAAACCAAAACCAAAATGCGTTCTTGTCTTAGGACAACTTTGATTGACTTTTTTGATCCACTTCAAATGTTGACACACATATAATATTATATATATATATATACATATACACAAACACACACACATTATATTACTTGCATATACAATATTACAATTAACTATATACATTATTAAAATTACTTACTGACCTAAATAATTAGCTTCATTTTTTTCCACCACATATACAACGACAAACTAACCTATGATAATTATGTCAAACCTGTCATGCATTTCATTCTTCTGTCAATGGAAAACAGGATTATTGTCATACATAAAAATAAAAAAAACATTAAACCTTTTAACTTAATAAGGCACATTACCTGAATAGACTGTATATATATATAGATATAGATATCTTACAATATATAGATATATATATAGTGTGTTTGTGTTGTTTCTGGTATAATATGGTTTTGAGGACACCAAATTATTTAATGACATGGTACGAACTGCACTTTTAGAGGATACTTCCTGTGTCCCTGTAAACCAAAGGGTTAAAAAAAAAACATACTAAATGGTGTTTTATGAAATTCAAAAATTGCCAGTATTTTTCTGTAATGGGTAGCTTTAGGTTAGGGTATCGAAATACAGTTTGTACAGTATAAAAAACCATACGCTACGAGTCCCGATTAACCACAAATGCAAGTATGTGTGTGTGTGAGTAGATATATCATTCTTTTCACACACATTTTTCATATCATTTCAGTTAGTGTATTTTAAGTAATTGTATTTTATTTATCGACAATAACCCTGTTTCGCCACTGACTTCTATTTCTTAGTTTAATCTGAAGTACAAATAAAAAAAATAAATAAAAACTAAAACCAATAAATAATGAATAAATCCTATAGCTATATTTCAAGAAAAAAAATCTAAAGACTAACTATAAACTAAAACCAATAAAAATGACAGAAAACAACTGAATTACATTCAACTGAAAATAAAATGGAAACAAAATATAATTAATCTAATTCAAAATATTAACAAAAACTATAATAGTATATCAATGTAAAAAATAACCAGTTTTCATAATATCATCCTCAGGAAGTCATACAGGTTTGGAATAACCTAAGAATGTGAAAACTCATTTTTTGCTGAACTATCCCTTAAGACTTATAAACATGTGCTGTCTACAGGCGTCTGACTTGTAATTTAGCAGATGACTTTCATTCTGAGCAACCTTATAAAAGTACCCGAGATATTCCTCAGTTTCAGATGTAACTCTCTGGTTTAAACCCCGATCCTACTTGGGGGTCAAACCTCAAAGTTCAGTGCATGGAACAACCACTGAAGGCCTTTTTATAGCTATGAAAATTAAATCTAGCACTTAATAACTGTATGTGAAACCAAGCAAAGGGAAGTAGAAGCATGAGAGCTATTTTTTTATGGTCATCGTTCTGCGAGAAGGAAGTTTTAAAAAATTGAAGCACAGTTAACACATTGTAGCCCATAAAAACAGACAGACCACTACTTTTCCCACCACTTTGCAAGTAAAAAGTCTTCCAGTAGTTACTAAGCAAGGCTTAATCAGGCCGTCTTGCGTCCTTCTTACCGTTGTGTCTCCGGTGCACTACACTAGGTGTTGACTGGATGCCGTCTGGTTCAGAGGTAGGCGTCTCCTGCCCGTTCATCTGCGCGATGTCAATGACGGCATACACTTCAGAACTGTCCATTTTTTCTGGTTTGCAGAAATCATCCTCTGATATCCAAGATGTGGATTTCTGAGACACATAAAGGTGCAGATTTTAAGTGGCTAGAGACCGAAACACCGTCAGGTTAACAACATATAAATAAAAACTTTGTATACAAACAGTTTCAAAGCGGTTTTATATAAATTCTTTAATGATATAATTATGTTTCTGCTGTTGCGATCATGATTCTGATTTTTATAAACAACCTGTTAGTGATGTCTCATTTAAGTTCAAATTAGTGCTGTCAAACGATTAATCGCGATGATTCGCATCTAAAACTAAAGGTATGTTTACATAATATATGCATGTGTACTGTGTTTATTTATTATGTTTATATAAATACACACATGGATGTGTACATTTAATAAAAATGTTGTTTATATATTAAATGTTTATATTATAGATATAAATGTAATATCTATATTTATAATATAAAAAAACATAATAAATATACACAGTACACACATACATATGTAAACAAAAACGTTTATTTTGGAATGCGATTAATCACAATTAATCGTTTGACAGCACTAGTCAAAATATAGAGAATATGTAATATAGTGCATATATTTAGCAAAATTATCCTTTCTAGAGTTATTTTTAAAGCAGCTATCAAGCTTTGGATGATATGTGACATTATTTTTTACAAGCTGTTTTATTTATGTCTTTTAGCGGTTGCATGATAAATTATACATTTCGGTAAATCTTTCAACACGTTCTCATGTTTTTTTTGTGGTGTAACTAGAAGAACTGATTGGTTCACTTGTGCTTTGAATCTCATTTACTGTGCTACATTTGCATAGGAAAAGTAACAAAACAAAGCTTACTGCAGTTTGGTTCGTGCATTAAGTGAAAACAGCATAGACTGAAAACTGGTTCATCAAAATGAAGATCGATTAATCTAGATTAATAACCCAGCACTAGTTCCGAGTATGTGTGTGAATGTAAGCGTTTTGTGACTGAATCACTTATACTGTCAATTCATTTTGAAAAGCTGATACAATATCAAAGTTCATTTTGGTGGACCAATTAGATAAACCTATAAAGTGAGTTATATGCTTAATGCCTGAAAACACTCACGCAGGAGGAATACAGAGAGTCAGAGGAGGTTTTCCTGCTGACGGTACTTGCGGAGCGTCTGTATGCAGCATGTTGGGTTTGCTCCACTGAACTAGAGGCGACAGGGGTCTCAGAAGGAAGAGCGTCAGGGTCTTTAAGGTCAGAGGTCTTCTCAAACGTCTCAGTCGAAGTAGAAACTGAAGGGGAATCAACAGACGAGTTCTTCTGCTCGCTTTCTGGAGTCTCGGTGACTGTGGCGGTTTTAACTAGAGTCTTGGATTCTTCCGTCTCAGCTGATATGTTTTCTGAGCATGCTTTAGATTGCTCCGAGATGTGTGCATCTGATCGATGTGTGTCCTGTGCAGCTGCTGGAGACGCGTCAGGCTTGTGCGTGTTGTCATTAACAGCTTGTGCTGCAGAGTCTGAAGCTGGTCTGAACACATCAAAGTCTTCCTTCAAGTCCTGATTAGAGGAACTGCTGTCACTGGAAACAAACAAGCACGACTGCAGGTTACAAAATTTCGACTCTCAAAAATGAATTCATCAAGTCATTTCTTTCACATTTACTTTAGAAAACTTTGTCCGAACTAGAATTGTCGCAACAAGCTTTCAAGCATGGAGGTTTCTGAGCTCAGTAACAGAAGCAGCAAAACCACAGCCAAGTACATACTTGATATGTAATGTTCAGCTGAATAAAAGTATTTTGGATGGTAAAGAAAATATAAAAACAAGCACCTGACACAATGTTTTACTGCATGAAGCTGTTGGTGGTTGGCTCAAAATCTGGGTCAGATGGTCCAATGCTTAACAATCAATTAGAGACACTGACTATGGAGTTTGACATGAATATTTTTTAATCAGGATGCTTTAAAAGTAATTAATTTAGAGCCGCTAAGCAGGTTTTGGCACATTAACAGCATATTGACAGCAATACTTTGAAAATCAGCATGCTGCAACATGCATTTGGATGTCGACTTGAACCAGTGTCATTATACAGGACTTTATATTTGAGACTTTTTTTGACTCGCCAACTAATCTATATTGAAAATTCATAGCTCTGCACAAACCTAATTACAACAAGATGATTTCTCCCTTGACACATTGCATAGAGTCATAAGAGTGGTAAGACTTTAACAGAACAGACTTCTACTCACTCTGTGGCGGTGATCTCCTGTTGTGCGTTTTGGCTGATCTCCGTGTCACAACTCCAGTGCTCCTTCTCTGGACTCCTGAGCTCCTGACCCTGCAGCAGACTATCAGAGCTCAGGCTGGAGGACAGCTGTGACGATCCTGACATGTCCAGACTCAGGTTTGACGTGGTCAGCGGCGTGTTCGGCTCACAGCCCTCGCTCTGCTCTCTCCTCGGCTCCCTCTGGAGCACCTCCTGAGCCCAATCTGAGCTTCCAGACCCTCCGGATGACTGGGAGACAGTATCCCAAGACTCCTTGCGCTTGGGGCCTACAAGGTGCTCGTCGGCAGGCGTTGGGGGACACAGACCCGCGAGGACCAGGGGTGTGTTGGTCCACTCATTCAGCACAGCTGATTTATAGGAGAGCTGGAAGGTCATCGAGGACAAACCCTGCAGGAGGGTGAGGAGAACCTCGCGGTCCTCCGGGTCCAGCAAAAGAGCCCCGGGCTGGTAGTAGGAGCCCAGGTTGGAGCCTTCGCGAAGCAGCGAGGTCAGGTAACACTCCAGAAGCCCGTCATTTAGCGCCAGGCGAACCCATGCTCTGCAGCGGCCAATGTCTGAGTTTATGAAGCTTAGACGTTCCAGTTCTTGAACTACATCCCTATAGTGTCAAAAAGAAGCATGTGAAACATTATAAGGTTAGTTCACCCAAAAATAAAATGTCATGGTTTTACATATTACATATTAATGCACTCACGTACCAAATAAGTTAAAAATGTGCTTGTTTGATGTTCAAGAACCAGTGATGTTTGTTCTCGTTCTTCAAGCATGCATGTTTGATCTTCCATTTACCATATTTACTGTGCATCGCTCACTGTTCATATGTGAATTAAAGCTTATATTAAATCTGTTCATTATATAAAGGGATTGTCTTTTGGATTAAACCACTGCAGTACTATTTGCACTCCAGGAACCTTTTTCTATTGTAATCGTAAAATGTCATTTATTCCTGTGATCAAGCGGAACTTTCAGCATAATTACTCCAGTGTTCAGTGTCACACGATAAAATAAAAATAAAGAGGATGGATAGAGCAAAACCTATGGATAAAGTACTGGAGTACTCAAAAAGTACTTTCAAAGGATGGACAGAAATATCTTTTTTGTTTTGAAGATGAAACAAAATATTTATGGGTTTACAGCAACACGACGAAGAGTAATCGATGACTAAATGTTTGCGTGAACTAACCTTTTAAGGTGTTGCTCAAATATTGATATATTCAACAATTATTTTTTCCCTCACTATATTGTGTTAATAATACGATCATTATTTTATTTACTCCTTTATGTGGGCCTTTACATAACTGTTTACGGTTTAGTGAAGAAGGTCATTCAAATAAGTGCAATCATTTGTGAATTGCACAAAATCTTTATGTACTATATGTAAAATGATGTATTGCGATGTGACATACTGTAAATATACAGACTTGTCACAATCCTCAGAGTCTCCCTGACATGTCTCTTTCTGTTTCCAAACTGGTGACAGGTTGTTCACTTGGAAATACTTTTGAGGTTAAAGTTATTTTAAAGCATAAACCAACATCAGGCGACTCGGTTTGTAACCAAACCAAAGGCTAGGAATGATTTTGGAAGGAATGGGGATATATTATAATTTCACAAGGCTCATGAATGACACTTTGTTCCCTCTGGTATTCTATGCATCCAATATACATCCAATATTCAAGAGAACTGTAACATTACGTGACAGGATTTGCTGAAATGCTGAAGTTGGTTGTTGGATGCCAGTGGGATTACAATACTGTTTAAAGTGTAAGTTTGATCACAAGTATTCCTGTTACACAATCATTTTCAGCATAATTACTCCAGTCTTCACTTCAGTGTCGCACGATCCCTCAGAAATCATTCAAATTTATTATCATCATCATCATTGTTGAAAACAGTTGTGCTGCTTCATATGTTTGATACTTTTACATACAACGGTTGCTGCACCCCTTAAAATCACAATTAAACGGAAGTTCTTGTCTTCCGTATTGTGACTTACATCTGAGTATAATGGATTATCAGAATCAAAAAAAAAAAGTAAGGTGGAGACTTGGTTTTATGCATCTGTTGTTGATTGGATGCTGAGATGTGGGCGTGACACTAAAGTAGAGGCAAATGAATGTGAGTTTGTAGGGGCGGAGTTTAAGCTGAATAAAAGAGGGGAGAAGTCCTGCATACATCACCAGAGGGAAGTCTGTTGTTTTCACTAGAAGATCGAGTTATGACATATCCACAGATGTATATCCACATGTGGGCTTTATTGAAAGTAACTTAGATATTCTCTGACCCACCTGTGGGTGACGGTCTTCAACAGGTTCCAGAAGACGGGCTGAGGAAGTGCTCCTCGTGACCCTCCTTTGCGTACGTGACTTCCATCAAACCGGATGAACTTGCTCTTGATTCCATGGATGAAGACGGCCTCCAAAGCACAACACAGCAGGTTAGCCTCCAGGTCCTCGCTGGTGACCGCCGTGTCTGTGGTGACGTAACGCTTCTGCAGGACTTTTACTGTCCGTGCGATCTTGTCCTTGATCCACTGAGGAGAACAGAAGGGTTAATAAAAAGGGGTTTTCTTGGACCAGACGTCAAAACAAAAGAACCAGGGAGGGAAATACCAGGAAAGACATGAAATCAATAGCTAGTGATTTAATGATACCGCCCAGTCAAAATCAATAATACTGTTTAAGGGTCTGTAATTTGTATTGATTTGCATCGTTGCTGTGAGATCAGGTCACTGGAACCATCGTGCCATCTAGGTCAGCAGACCAAATCAAGCAAGGAACTTCTAGAACAAAACAACTTCACAAGATGTGGAGTAAGCATTGCGCAGCCTCTTGAGGATCTCGGTCAAGAGGGCAGAATGGAGAAGTCATCGTGCTCTGCCAAGTGAACGTGAGCCAACCTTCAGACAGACGGTCACCTGATGCTGTCAGCTGACTGACTACCTATGAGCCAAAGCACTGACAGTCAAAGCTGTGGAAATTCAACACAGCACCTTTAAGTCAAATGACATGCAAATAGTGGTCATGTTTCTGGGAGGGATTAAGCCAAGTCTTGAAGGCTCAGTCATAAGCACTTTAGACAAATTTGGAAATTCTGGCTCAGATCAGATCTTGTTGCATGTGTATAAACAGCAAAACACATACAAAAACTACCTCTTTAAAAAGACTGGATAGTTGTGGTTTGGTTTTTCTGAAGCAATTACTTATTTGACTGACCATACATTACAATACAAAGACTGCTATTTTATATTCTGGGTTGATGATAATATTGATGTTAAAAACTTGAAAGACCCCCTTTTATATAAGACACCTCCGTTGTACACATGCACAGACTTTTTCAGGTTCTTAAATTATTGAATAAATGTCCTCTCCTGTTCGCTAACATTGCCTTGGCATTAAATTTATGCTCATTAAATCATATACAATCGTTTAGGGTGATCATACACAGAAAACTATTAAAGGGTTAGTTCACCCAAAAATGAAAATTCTGTCATTACTTACTCACCCTCATGTCGTTTCAAACCGCTTCTTGCGGTCACTCTCGGATCTGTTTCCTATGTTGTTGTGATTTGATCTGAACGGAAACAGCGTATCCGTGTGACGCAGCTGATACTGAACAGCATACACTGTTTACATCCAGCGGATATTCTCCAAAAAGGCACCAGGGTGATGCGGAGGAGAAGAATTGTTGAATAAAGTCGCTTCGTTTTTTTTTTTCTTTTGCGCACAAAAAGTGTTCTCGTAGCTTCGTAATATTACGGTTTAACCACTGATGTCACATGGATTATTTTACCGATCTCCATGCTACGTTTCTGGACCTTGGGACCTTCCCGTTGCGTTGCGTCTATGCATGTCTAAAGCTCTTGCCTCGACTTCCCCAGAACTATCTTAATTTTGTGTGTTTCCTGAAGATAACGAAGGTTCTACGGTGTGGTTTTCGCTTAAGACGACTTCTAGCCGGGGAGTATTTCATGTCCAACAGAATTTCTACCACTACCCTCTTCGTACGCACGTCATTTTGGCGTGAATCTTTAAGGGTCTTCCTATTAAACCTCCATGGCTTCCAAAAAATTATATTGGAAAGGTCTATACTCCTGAAAATAGAGCCTAAAGATTTGTCATTTATATGGTTTAAATATTTTTGACATTTGTTTGCAACAAGATGGTACACAGTTCGTAGATCGTAGGAGGCGGGAACCGGTGAACATTCAAACATAATTTTAATAATAATCAATTAATTAATAATAATAATATTGTATTGTTGATGTTTATTTTGTCAACAAAATCAAGAAAAACTAAAGAGCTAACAAAACAGTTGCTCAGGTAAATATAAACAGAAAGCACAAAAAAAATGATCTAATATTTGTCAAAATAATGAATCTGTCTATTAAGCCTAGCAGGGAAAATATAGCTATTGAATTGAAACGGTTTTGTTCAAACCCTTCGTCTTGCTTTCGTTATCCATTTCTGTAAGCGAACTGAATATAAAGCACCACTGAACTGCAGTTAATAGCAAAATCTCAAGCAAATAAAGAGGAAATGGCCAGAAAGAAAATCTCTCTCATGAAGGCATTACTTGTCTGGTTTCCATTCTGTGTGCGGTCTGACTTCTACAAGACAACAAGCAAACTGTGGCTTCTTATAAACTCGTTTTAATAAACTGTATTAGAATATTAGAATGATTAGAATTAGAACCGACAGAAATGGTGCTTACATGCAAATGACGCACTTGTATCACTTTATCTGTGCATATAAGCTGTGATAAAAGAAAGGAGAAGTATAGCAGGCATCATCTTTGATTTAACGCTGGTTTCCAAAAACAAATCCAGGTTCATTACATGACCTCTACCAAGAACCTGCTCAACGGGTTTCAAGAGATGTGAAAGGTTTGCTAGCAATGACACCGTAACGTCCACAATCCAAATAATCTTCGAAAAGATGAGGAAGTTACAAACCTGTTTAACATCTCTCGCTTCTGGGCCGCTCTCAGGTGTTTGGGTGGCCAACATGGCTCCTCTAGCTTCAGTTAGTCCCACTTCACACACTACAAAACACACAGACAAATGACTAAATCGCAGAGTGTAACAACTGTAACTGTTTTGTGTCTGTAACGCACTCAGACTCGGTGCATCTCAAACTTTATAATATTCCCATTATATGTTACAATCTAAACTTAAGTTGCTTTAAAATCTTATCAGAGTAAATCTGAATATTTGACTCTGAATCAGAGTAAATTAATGCGCACTACCACATGGCATGCAAAACCGTCTACATTTTTTACATATTGGTAACATTTTCACCAGAAGCAAATACAGAAATAATGTAAAACATAACAGACAGAATGTGTGCGTTAGTCACTCTTTTATGTTGTGCCATATATGAGAATTCAGTAACAGTACAATGGAAAGTGTTACAACCCTCCCTGTTTGCTCAGCTATTATGTTTTTTACACAAGTAGATGAAATGCTTTTGTGACTGTTTTATGTTAATAAACTTCTGATTGAAATGATACCAGTTCATGTATCTGTAGATCATTTATAGGTTGTTAAACTGATGGTGTTACGACTCACCCCATGCATGTTACATTCCCTAAACATGATCATATAATAAAAGAGGTTAGATAGTAGCTTATAAAAACACAATGAGAAGAAGAAGAATAGTACACTAAAAAATTCTGGGTTAAATACAACCCAGTGCTGGGTCAAAACCACCCAATTGCTGGGTTTGTCCCTATTTTACCCAGCGCTGGGTTGTTGTATTTTACCCAGCGCTGGGTTGTTGTATTTTACCCAGCGCTGGGTTGTTGTATTTTACCCAGCGCTGGGTTTGTCCCTTTTTTACCCAGCATTTTTTAGAGTGCATTAATATACTGGCAGTCTTTGTTAGGTAGTAAATAGTGGAAGTGATACACACATCCCTGCCAGTTTCCCCTAACAGCAGACAGATTCCCCGTCACACGTCAGTGAAGTACAAGAGCATGCCGACATGTTCATTTTACATCAAAGTACATCCGGAGTCATTGTAGACAGGTGCACTTAATTATATTGATTGTGTGCTTGTAAACTTAAAAGTATATATATATATAAAAATAAAAAAACAGTTCTTTCGATAATATAGTATAAGGCAATGCAAGACCCACTCAGTGTACCTTAAGAGAGTGCCACTTCTCCTTAACACATTTAAGTAGACTTTTAAAAAGTGCACTTTGTAATGTCAAATGAAAAGTTTTACTTTCAAGAATATTTTAAATCGTTACGTTTTAATAATTGTTTATCATGCTTTAAAAAATAAATAATTTGAATTTTAACTGTAGTGTTATAAAATATTTCACGTTTAAATAGAAATGACATTCAAGTATATTTTAGTTTACCGGAAATGTTTGTCAGTACATTTAACACCAGATTTCAACGCCAACTAATTATAAATTTACCTATAAGAGTACTAGTTCAAGTTCGCAATAATATTACTTCAGTCGTACTTAAGTAAACTCTTAATCTAGCTATATTAAATCCATGCTAAGTGTACTTCTGTCAAAAGATTTTAAGGGAACTTTACCTAGACTATCTAGAATACACAAAACAGCACAAAATTCATAACTACCTCACTGACATAGAACATAATAATATCACAAAATCCTCCCAAAGCCGTGGGTCTCAATGTATTTTATTTCATCCGTACCCATGCTCTTACGAAATTAACCATGGTTTTCTATACAAATAAACCCAAAAACATGGGTAACCACACATTACCATGGTTTTGCGACACTAACATAGTTTTAAGCAGGGTATTTGTAGAAAATCGTGGTTATACACTCAGTATGCCACAATACAAGGGAACTACAATTCACTAAGTAAAAACATTGTTAATTTTCGTAAGAGTTGATAACAGCCAAACGCCCTGAAACGAGACAGCCAGACACCAGGACACAAACACAAACACACACACCACACACACACACACACACACACAACACACACCACACAACACACAACAAAACACAACACACAAACACACAAACACACACACACACACACACACACACAACACACACACAACCCACTTTCGTCTTGCTCGTGAAATCCCTTTAATGAACACAAAACCGCAGACCAATCGCCTTTCATTATTACTGCTAATAGAATCAGCACAATAAGCTCGTAAACTCACCATGTTTGCTCTGCGTTTATTTGTCGCGTGATCTCTGTCACTCTCCTTCGCTGATCCGGGAACACAGAAGCGGGCAGGCGATATAGATGTGGTCAGATCAGCTGACGCGAAAGGCAGCATGGGAAACTAACGCAAGGTTCGCCGTGTTCCTGTTGACGAGCAGTGCTATTGCGCAACTCTTGCGCAGCATTGAGTGTGCTGAGGACTCCAGCGAGAGACGGGAACAACACTGGATCGACAGCAAACACACGGCGAAAGTCCACTGTTGTTTTCTTCGTGTTGGGGTTATGTCTGATGGAAATGAATACAACTCCACACTGTTGCAACAAACAAACAGCATAGCTTAAATCAAATAGAAAAGTAAAGTGAATTAAAAAAATAATAATAATTGAAATTGAAATACAGATAAGCATAATAGTGGCAAAATAATAATAATAATAATAACAAGTCATAAAATGTGTTTTTTTACTTGTGCGTTTATATTTCACACAGCTCCACAGAACAGCTGTTTCAAAACTCTAATAATTAAAATACTGATACTTCTACTATCCATCTATCTATTATCTAACCTCTATCTATCTCCTATCTATCTTCTATCTATCGATCTATCTATCTATCTATCTATCTATCTAACATCTATCTATCTATCACTTATTTATAATTTAACCAAATTTGATATTATATATATATACAGTATATCTTTTACTTTATTATTAGTAATAGTTAGATTATCTATCGTGTGTTTTCGACTCAAGGCATAGGCTACGTCATATCATTATGCATTCCCGGGAAGGAAAATAGGTTAGAATTTTTATTACATTTGTCAAATTTAGTAAGTCGAAATCGTTTTGAGATTTGATCTTATATTATTTCTCTGGAAATTAGTATGATGTATGTTGAATATTCATTTTTATTGTTTATTGTTTTTGTTTAGGATTATTAATGGTTTTAGATTAGTTTTTTATTCTGAAGTAAAAAGATCAAATCAGACTGGTCCAAATGGCACAATGTTTTTAGTGTTATTCTTTTGAATTGAATAGTCTACTTATTGTAATTAATGGGCTTATTATTGAATATTTCCATGAAGTAGGCTACCTTTCAGATTGCTTTCATTAGACCTACAGACCGAATCTTTACATTTTCATTCATAGCGTTTCTATTATGACAATTCAAACATAGGCAATGAAATATTATAGGCTAAGTCATATAATTATTTTACATTTCAGATGAATCTGTTTTGTCTGTCATTGGTCATTCCTTTTTTTTTCGAGCAAATTGTCAAAATAACATTTTAAATAGTATTTTACATTAATGACCTATAATGACCCATAGCCTAGCCTACATAATTAAGATTATGCCAAAGCCATTCTATTAAAGTTTGTCCGGGGTGGGAGACATTTAGGCTATACCTCTCTTTAAAATATTTGACATTTGTGCTATAACAGCTGAATGAGCAGATGTGTGTGTCTTCTAATGCCGCAGTGGCTGATGGAAACATACCATTTCAAAGTAAAGGAGCATCTTCCTCCATCGTTTCCATTTTTTTTTTTTATAATTGATTTAGCCCACGGTAATACTCATTTCAGTGACATTTTTGAAAGAATCTTAATATAATAGGCGTAATGATCATTCAGTGGATAATATGAAATATGAAATATGAAATGTGTCGTCACTCGCTTTCGATTTCACTTTCTCAGGAATTGCGCGCGGACTTTCTTTCCCACGTTCCTCTGTAAGAGTCAAGGTTCACTTTCTTCTTCTGGAAACCATTAGCCTAAACCTAAAGAAACCAATAAACGAGTATAATAGCCTACCCTACAAATGACTCAAATGAATGAACGAACAAAATACACATTAAAGTAATCATTTGTAATTCAAACATTTTAATTGCAAGATCAGGCTACGTGATTGCGATGAAAAATAAATAAAAACTTCTGCACAAAAAATACTGCCATGTTTTATTTATTAGTATAGGCCTATATGTTACGTTAGCTAAGGCAACGTTAATAATTAAATGAATTATTTTTCACTAATTAGCAATAGTCCGTGTTTATTCTAATGTATTTGTGTTTATTATTTTTGTAGGCTACATATAGATGACTGTATAAGAATTCCAGCTTATTCTCCCACTGACACAGAAGCTGTGGTTTACCTGTCGCTCAGGTGTGCGCGTCTGGAAAGTGAAAAGTCGTGTGTAATTCCCGAACGCGCGCATATAAACGGAGGAGAGAATGGAGGAGAGACGAGATCTTCCAACAGCAGCAGCTCATCAGTGGATCAACCTGTGGCATCAGTCTTCTGGAGAACACGACACGATGGACCTTTGCCTGGTGCAAAGGCTCTGCCTTCTTCTGTCGCCTGCAGTTCAGCTCTGGGCTCAGCGCAGGTGGGATAAAACACCAGTTCCAGCCCACCCACGAGTCTCCTCTGGATCTGATCGAAAGAGGGTGAGTTTGGATCTCTTTTTTTTTTTTTTTTATATATATTTTTTTTTATTTTTTTATTATATTATTTTTTTTTTTTTTATTTTTTATATATCTAATTGAGAGAGGTAGAATATTTGTACTTAGAAGATTGCAAATTTTTATTTTAACATTTTATCTAATTAATTGAGAGCCTATAAATAGAATATTGGTGCTTAAAAAAAATGTATTTAATATTTCAAGATGAATATTTACTGGATTGGAGCAACTTCATTATTGCTTGCATCGTATTCATTTAGAAAAATGACTTTAAAATGTATCAGATATGATCCATCAGGCTTTTCAGGAACATTAATGTTGTAACTGCATTGCATTTTGAAACTACAGAGCATGAATATCATCTTAGTAAGAAATATCATGGGAGATATAGTGATATAACTGATACACTCGCCCTTTAAAATTCATATAATATACAGTAAATATGCATTTAACCTAAAAATGGAAACTAACCAAATGCAGTTGTAATAGCGAATCGGAATACTTTTAAACTTTCATCAAAATGTTTCGCCTGAATCTGTTCATTCTGCTCAAAATAATCTCTTCATTAATATCTCGTAGGGTGAGAAAATCCATAATGGCCACGAGGACATGAACCCAATCCCATATGAACTGATCAATAACCACAGAAGAGCAGAGGTTAGTAAAAAATATTATTATTTAAAAAAAGACACCATAATATGTGCTGTTGATTATGAATCTATATTCATATATCTATCTATATCTTTTGTTTCTTCTTCTCAGCCTGAGAAACAGATCCTGTTCGTCGTTCAGGCTCTGATGGAGATCACGGTCCTCTTTGACGATGCCGTCGTCCCCTGGGATGCTAAAAAACTGGCAGATTTCTTAAATGTCATGCACGAGGAGATTGATGGACTGCGCTCGTGTGTGAGTACAGTGTGTGTATACATATATTTAATACCAGCTACATCAAGCCAGAGGAACTGATTGATTTCTTTCTCAATGCAGGGGGCTTACAAAATGAAGAGGAACAAAAAGCTGCATCTGTATTTTGAAAGACTGAGACACATGACAGAAGTGAAGACGGTGAGATTGGAATATATAGCTTAATCCTCCGCTGTAAATGTGGAAGCTCGTCTGAAGATGGACTAACTGTTGTTTTACTCTTTCAGGAGGATAGAGAGCACAGCTGGGACATCGTCAGAAAACGGCTCATAAGTTTCATGAACCAGCTGGAGTTCTTCTCCTTCCACACTCATGTTTAATAACTGGACCTCTTGAAGCTTCACTCCATTTACAGAAGGAAAAGAAAAAGAATCAGTGTTGTTAATCAGTGTTTACACTCTTTTTTTATAATGGTATTTTATACAGCTGTATGCAGTGTTTATTTTATTTGTTTGTTTTGATTCCTTATTTTTTTTTTTAAAGTTATGTTATATTAAAGATACTACATTTTTATAAAATTATATTAATATACTTAATTTATTTGTATAATAATTTTATTTTGTGTAATTTGAATAGATTTATATACTGGTAAACGATTTTGCATGGACTACTATAGATCTACAGATTATATCCTTATTTATTAATTTATTTATTAATGTCTTCTTTTTTAGCTGTTACATAAAATGCAAAAATGAAGCAATTTTACAATTAAAAAAAAAAAAACTTTTTGTATTTCTGGCATCAAATAAAGAACTTTGAATGTTTTAATACATTTTGTGAATTTATTTATGAAATATAGAAAAGGGTATACAATCATTAAAAAAATTTTTTTTTCCTGTTTGCTGTACACTGTATGTGACCCTGGACCACAAACTAGTCATAAGGGTCAATTTTTTTAAATTGAGATGTGTGCATCATCTGAAAGCTGAATGAATAAGGTTTCCATTGATGTATGTTTGTTAGGATAGGAACATATTTGTCGAGATACACTATGATTTGAAAAATCCTGGAATCATGAGCGTGCACCTAAAAACTCTAAATATTGAGAAAATCAAATCGGTCTTTAAAGTTGTTCGAGGAGAATGAAGTTCTATACTATACTTCTTATAGTCACTACATACAGTACGAATCAAAAATTAAGTTTTGATATATTTACAGTATGGAATTTACAAAATATCTTCATGGAAAATGAACTTTACTTAATATCCTAATGATTTTTGGCATAAAAGAAAGATCTATAATTTTGACCCATACAATGTATTGTTGGCTATTGCTACAAATATACCCCCAGCGACTTACGACTGCTTTTGTGCTCCATAATACCGTTCAAATTTGTACGATTTGTAAAGAATAGTTTAAAATTTTAAAATGTACTCTCCACCTCATGTCATCCAAGATGTATAACGAAGATTCATTCATTCTTGTTGGAACAGGTTTGGAGAATTCAGCATTCCGTCCTCTCCCAAATGGAAAAATCCTCTGCAGTGAATGGGTGCCGTCAGAATAGAATCTTAAACAGCTGATAAAAACATCACAATAACATCACAAAATAATTCACAAGTAATCCACAGCACTCCAGTCAAGCAATTAAGATCTTATAAAGTGAAAACAAATCTATCATTAAGGTGTATAATTATGTATAGAGGACTTATATTTGAGCTGGAAGCAACAGTCTGAAGTCATAAACACCTTAATGATTTTTTTTTCTAACAAACATGCCGCTTTTCACTTCACAAGATGTTTATTGGTGGACTTGAGTCATGTGGGTTACTTGTGGATTATTGTGATGTTTTTATCAGCTGTTTGGACTCTCATTCTGACGGCACCCATTCACTGCAGAGGATCCATTGTTTGAGCAAGTGAGCATGCTCATTTTTCTCCAATTGTTCCAAAGTAGAAGCAAACTTACATCTTGGTAACGTAAAATCTGTCAAATCAAATCTGGTGTTGGCAACTAGCATTGCCTAGTCTGTAAATCAGGGCAAACACCTGGGCAAAGTCAAGTAGCCTATTCCAAACATAAAAATGTTTTAGTTTGTCTGAATGGCCATAAGATGGCGCACTTTCCCTTTAATATTTGTATTATCCTGTCTTTCAATTCAAGTATATACTTAATGCATGCATGTAGTCCAAATGTGGTTTGAGACCACTCAGAAAATCTGGGAGTTTTAACCTGTTCAAACAAAACAACATTTTATAACTTTTTACAGTATAGAAAATTTGAAAACGAACATTATGACATAAAAAAAATGTAAATACATTTTAGGATTCTGTGTTTTACTAATCAAATAGCAAATATGTTAAATCCTTGTACAGATGGTCAGATGTTCTTTGCAGATGCTCTTTCAAAGACTTGTGGCATACAATCAGAACGAATGCAAAGAAAATATACCAAACATAAACCAAAAAAAAGCTGCTTTGTGGAAAACACCTGCTATTCACATGCTTATTTGAACAGATATGAAGTAAAAGTTCCCTTGAGTTTTAAACAGTTCCTTAACCACTAGTATTATTATAATTATAACCACATTGACCTGACAGCAAAAGCATTGTTAAGTCGCATGGTTATGTTTGTAGCAATAGTTAAAAATACATTGTATGGGTCAAAATGTTTGATTTTTCTTTTATGCCAAAAATCATTAGGATATCAAGTAAAGATCATGTTCCATGAAGATATTTTGTACATTTCCTACTGTAAATATATCAAAACTTCAGTTTTGATTAGTAATATGCATTGCTAAGGACTTCATTTGAACAACTTGATTATTATTTAGATTTTTTTGCACCCTCAGATTCCAGATTTTCAAATAGTTGTATCTCGGCCAAATATTGTCCAATCCTAACAAACCATACATCAATGGAAAGCTTATTTATTCAGCTTTCAGATGATGTATACATCTCAACTTCAAAAAATTCAAAAAAAATGAACACTTAAGAGTGGTTTTGTGGTCTGTGGTCACAAATAGAGAGCACCTTGTTATGAATGACTAGCAGAGCGACTAACAAACACACTCTAAAAACACTACCACATAATACACAGTACAGTAAAATGAATATAAACTCTAATAAAAAAGTGACGACAAACAAGCAAACAACAATAAAAACATAAGTTAAACGTATTACAATGTCTATAGATGACTGTTATTGATGTACATGTCCCATCCTCAACAAAAACGTCAAGCCTATAAATGTCATAATAATTTCGTGCTTTCCAAATAAAAAAGTTTGCTTTATAAGCAATTACTGTATTCACACACAGTGACGTCAGTCTGCCTACATGTGACTTTTCCAGCACAAACTGACAGTGGATTGGCTGTAACGGCGAACATTTGTGTCTGGTGTTGATATCTGCAGATCAATAATCTGCTGGATGTGTTTTTCTCACTCTTGGTCTGGGGACTCAACTTCCCACTCTGCATCTGTGTCCCGGGCTAAAGCAGTGATGTCCTCATACAGATCCGCACCGCCGCACTGCTCAAAAAAGAGGGAAGGTCAGCCAACGGAAACACCAACCCCTGGACAGCACAGACACAGAGAGCACACAGATGTTTAGCAAAGTGCTAGAAGTCTTGAGACTCAGTGGCTTTTTATTTATTACATATACGTTTCATTTATTATATAGTAAATATAATTGTTCATTTTTATTATATAATATAAATTTCTTGCATCGGGAAAAGGTCAATAGTTCATTAGTGTTAGTAAATCATTTCAAATGAAGCTGAAGCAGAATCAGTCACTGGGTAATAACACAGTCGTTTTTTTTTAACGACTCGAAGCAGTTTTTTAATAATTCTATTAACTCCGTTTCAAACAATGTAATTTGCAGTCCCTGAAACACTACTGTACAAAGATGTATTTTTTTTCAGATAAAATATCATAAACCATAAAATCCTTATTAAATGAAGATTTATTTTCCTCTCCACCTCATTTTAAGATGTGCTTTTTATTTTTTATTCATTTTAGCGTAAACTCACTTAATTTTGATAATTTTGGACACCTACCAAAATTAGTGACTTTATGCATAAACAACAACAAATGCCAATGTGGTAAGAAAAATAAGACTTGTTTTCCCTTTAAATTAAAAAATTAAAATTAAGTTTTTTAGTTATTTATTATTTAAATTTTTAAGTACATTTTTTTACCCCCATTTTTTTTAATTACCACGTCCCAACTGGCAGATTTTATTTTTTTTAGTTTTGTATAGAGGGTCAAAGACGGAAAAGGGTTTAAGCATAAAAACATTGTAATACTGCTTTAAATTGTTGTTGTTTTTCCAAAAAATATAAAAAAGTTTTCTGTTTAATTGCAATTTTGTTTTTGTTTTTCCGAGAAAAAAATAAATATCATACATTTTTCTCTGATTTACAGAAGAGACCCACTAAATTGTCATTCAGTGTAACAATCTTGTCATGCATATTTACAACAAAAATCAATTTATGCCATATTAAAAGACTAATATATACTATGCAGCATTGTATTTGCAATTTTCAAATTTGAATATTGCCACAGTCCTAGGTTTTGCCCGTTGGTATGGTCAGTGACGAATTTTTTACTCATCTTCACAACACATAAAATTGAATATAAAATAATTCCCCCTCCCCTTATTCTTTTAGATATTTTTAATATGTAACAACGTCAAATAGACATGTGTGTTTTGATTTTTACATATTTGTGTACCCCCGAGGACAATGTAATTATTTAAAAAATTAAACCAATTTCAAATTTTTACATTTTATTCTCCCCAACCTTATTTGAAACCTGAAACGAAAAAAAAGTAGACATTTTACTTACATTTAATGTGTTTTCTATGGACATAAAATCACTTTTGTAAATTTATTTTGAAGCGGACATCTTAACGTCTTTGTTGACCACCCCCCTAAAATACTTAATTTTGATAATTACAAAATTTATCCAGATTCTAAAAACAGCTACAAATAACGTAAGTATCTGCTAATGATGGGGGTAAGACAATAATACTTGTTTCTCCCCCCTTTGTAATAAGTTTTCTTTCTTTCTCTTTTGTTTATATTTTACCTTATATTGGCAGACTATGCTTTCTTCATTTACGTTAAAACTCCTTAAAATTTTCTTTCCCAAAAAAAAAAACACGACTTATACTTAAGTGTAGATTGCTTCTTCTCACAAATGTGAAATGTTCTTGATTTAGGTTCAGAAGGTTTAGATATTTTGAAATACAGGAAAACAGTCAAAAATATGAGGAAAGAAACATTCTTTTTTTTGCGTTGTCTGGCAGAGACCACCGTGTGAATACAAAACCGGGGGTGAACGGGTCCCGTACACTCTCTTAAAAAAAGGTACAAAGCTATCACTGTGCTGGGGTGCACTGGGTCACTCATGTACCACACCTGGGGCTGTACCGTTAATTTCAATGGTACATCTTTGTACCTAAATGGTCCATTTTGGGCCCTTGAAGGTACATATCAGTCCCTAAATTGTACATTTTAGTAGTACCATAAAAGGCACAAAAAGTGTAACTTTTTTTTGAAAAAATATCTTTGCCAGTGACCTCTTTTGGGTACCTTTTCTTGCCTTTCCTTCTTTCTGCTTTTCCTTTTCTCTTTCCTTCCTGAGATGTGCAGCGGAAAAAACCGATGGACTGTTACATCAAATACTCTTGGACAGCTGATGCTCGGGTCCAAATCAAATAATTCGACTAGAATTCTGGAGAGGTTGGAATCCCTATCCTGTTTTTTTTTTTTTTTTTGTTTTTTTTTATAAATCACAAGAATAAATTCATGCATTGTGTATCACAACAGACCATGCGTGTTTTCACTTCCGGAAGTGCATGCAACAGCGCTAAAAACTCAACCAACCGTAAACCAACACAATGACAGCAACAAACTGAGCAAATTAACCAAAACACTCACCTCATATATGTGATCATCCTCAGGCTCTTCATAAACTGCATCTTCTTTCTGGTTTCTTCTTTTCTCCTTTCTTCTTCTTCTCCTGAAATAAACACACTGAGAAACACCAAACCGCCTGTTAATGGCGATAACAATTGTAATGATAAGGTGCTGTATGTTTTTTTTGATTTGACTCTACTAAAGCAAAAAAAATACCATAATATGTTTGCAGATATTTAAGAAACGTGCTAAGTTAACATACTTGTTTATCTGCAAAACAATGCTACAGTCAGTTATTCTCCTTCAGTTTTATTCTCCTTTGAAAATGTACGTTCGGTCCGGAATGTCTGTCTTTGTTTTGGTTTGTGAAACCCGCCTACTTTGTACTGCCAGTTTGACGGGACCCAACATGTATTTCAGCACATTTCACACCCCGGTTGCCAGTTGGTTGGAAAATAACATGCGTATTCTACATTCCTGTTTTAATGCGCATTCCTGTGTGCTCGTTCCTGTTGGTGTCGTCAATCTTGCAACCTGTGGGTGTGTCAAGTCTGAGGAGGGGCCGGGTGAAAAAAACCCGCTCCAATATTTAGAATTTGGACTGCAATACCTACTTCAACCACTCGGTGTCAATCCTACATACAGCACCTTTAAAGGGTTAGTTCACCCAAAAATTTAAATTACTCCATGATTTACTCACCCTCGAGCCATGCTAAGGTGTATATGACTTTCTTCTTTCAGCGAATCCAGTCGGAGTTATTATAAAAAATTGTCTTTGAGCTTTCAAGCTGTTTAATGCCAATCAGCGGGTGTTGCATTGCTTCAGTCCAAAATAACTTAAATAAAAAAAAAAGCGCCCTCAGTGGAGCCATAAAAAAGGAGAGAAGTTGCCCTCCAACACACACGGCTCCAGGGGGTGAACAAAGGTCTTCTGTAGTGAATTGATGCGTTTTTTGTAAGAAAAATATCCATATTCAAAAATGTAATAATCACTTTAATGTAGCTTGCCCTCACTGTTGTAAACCGAAGCAGTTCCAGGGGAATGACGTATGAGTTCAGCTTTGCGCATGCGCCGCTCAGAAGTGAAAGAGAGGAAGAAGGGGGAGGCCGCGCCACTCATAAGTGACGAACGCGGAAGCGCGGGGAGAGATCAAAACAAAGCAATGGTCACTAATTAGAAGTACAAAATGAGAATTTGTAAAGAAAAATGTTGGAGGATTTCCGAGTTAATAAGCCAAGGAGACTGGTTTTCCTTTGCTAAAGTATGAAAACTTTGCTTCATTTGCTCCTGTAAACAAACGTTGGTTCTCACGAGACTTCAACCGTGTCGATTGCGCAGCGCTGATCTCAATAACGTCACTCCGCGACTCCAGAACCGGAGCAGCTGCTTCCGTGTAGCTACATTAAAGTGATTATTACGTTTTGAATATGGATATTTTTCCTACAAAAACGCATCCATTCGCTACAGAAGGCCTTTGTTCACTTCCCGGAGCTGTGTGAGAGACTTTTTTTTATGGATGGGCGATTTTTATTTAAGTTCTTTTGGACTGAAGCAATGCAACACCCACTGAGTGGCATTAAACAGCTTGAAAGATCAAAGACAATTTTTTATATAACTCCGACTGGATTCGTCTGAAAGAAGAAAGTCATATACACCTAGTAAAACGCAGCCTAATTTTCATTTTTGGGTGAACTAACCCTTTAAGTGCACAAATCAATCTGTGGAAATGCTGTGGCCCTTACCAGTCTGTAAAACATAACCAGAGGAACGACGATGCACAAAATCAACAGTAAAGCCTGAAGGAAAATGAAAACATCCTTGACTCTCGATCTCATCAAGATAGTCTGGGGTTCAGTGTATCCTGGAGAAGAAACAGCGAGAGGAATACATGTATACAGGGCAGGCTAGTGAAGAAAGCAAGTGAAAAACATTGACAAATTGACACCTACTGGACACTTGTAGCTCAGTTCCCGGTCCGAGCGTGCTGTTCAGCTTGCAAAAATAAGTGCCGCTGTCCTTGGTCTCCACATTCTTTATGGCAATGGAGGCATTTATTTTATCACTCTTCTCCATTATCGATATTCTTTGGCTGTTCTTGAGCTGGTCTTTGTAAGCCTGGCCTTTGTACCACTCTACATGAGCAGACAAAGACGGATTCGACGGCACACAGTATATAATCACAGTCCGACCCGTCTTAACGCCAACAAATCTTGGCTTCTGGAACACATGGATATTTTCTTCAGCTGAAAAGATGAGATGGATGGAGAGAAAACATGCGAGACAGAACCGGTTTAATATCGCACGTATTAAGGTCATTTTCACATTACCAGCAGAAGTAAAACCAAGAAACATGCTTTCATTATGAAAGACACTAAACAGCAAGGATTATAAAACTGCATGAACTTCATGAACTGTTTATTGTTAAAAAAGGATATCTGGCAAATGCAAACTTGTTTTGAAGCGATGAGACTTCCTCTTTCACTCACAGATGGAAAGGAAGAACAACACTGAAAACAAGCCTAAGGCAACTGTAATATGCAAACTGTTATCCTGCAACCTTCAAACGTGCCACAAAAATCATATAAATCAATCATAAACTACTGCTGTTGTAACAAATTCCACCCAGAAGCTAAAAAGTGCACCAAATGTTGCATTTCAGTACAGTAACCTATGTAAAAGTCAAACACAACAGCAGTTTTTAAGGTCTTAAGCGGTCATATTTACCTGAGAGGTAAATCAGCGCCATGACTGAAGATCCCAGCAGGAAGTAATGCATGATTCTTGATCCTGAAATGCTCCTCTCCAAGAAAGTGTAGAAGTCAGCGCAGATCACATAGACAGAACAGAAGGAAGTCAGCTCCACCAGAGTGAAGGGTGCAGGTCATGAAGCTGCGATGATCCGAATCCGTTTCAGAGAAACATGCAAATCGATACACTCATGCATCAAAAGGTGAAGGAACGAAGTGAATCATCTTAATACTAAATATAAAGACTGATATAGGCTACTTCACCATGTATGGACAATCGTGATTAATGTCAACCGTTTATGCATCACAAAACCAGATTAATATCAATGGCTGAAAATTACCAGTATGTTTTCTGTTAAGTTCATAGGCATTTCCTTTAACCCTAAAACAGAATGCAATGCAATGTGTAATTCAAAATACATCGGAAACCCCTGTGAAGAATCAACATGAAAAATGTCTAAATATTAACATGGTCAGCCTACATTAGGCTGTATTATTACAGACTTTCTTAGAGTGTATCATACGCTCACACTAGCCATTACAAATGTTATACGCCCACAAAGAGTTAAATGCAAAAGTCCTGTTACATATATTGCCTTATGCAATAAACAATTATTACCAAATAATAGCTGCTATACTGAAAAATTATGACATTTTTTACTGACTATAAGTAACTTTGCAAGTACACCTCTTAAAAATAAAAGTTCCAAAAGGGGTTTTGCAGCAATGCCACAGAAGTGAAAAAAACGAAAGTTTCCATGGATATTAAATGTTCCTTATGGAACCGCTAATGCCAAAGAAGAACCTTTATTTGTAATAATATGTACATGTCAACTTCCAGTCAGGTGTTTTGAGTGGCCCTCCAGGAGCAATGCTATGTGCACATTGATCTGGATAAATTTAATAACATTTTTAAATGTTTTCTAAAAGTTGCTCATCTACACTGAAAATGATCACCTTGCTGTGCATGCGCAAAATAGCCTGAATGCTCACTGAGATGATCAGAGATAATAAAGCTCTCACGCTCTCTTTTGACACATTTTATTAACAAATATCCCATCACCCCAACACACCTGTGTGTGTTCAGGTCACACTTAAAATCTTCACCTTTTGCCACAGGACAGAAAAGGTTGTACAACATTTATTTTTAGCAACATTATTAAAGTGAATAGCAGGCACAACAATGTTGGTACAACCATAGATATGCATTGAAACAATGTGCATCTGCATCACATGACTAAACATGAATAATGGTTTATACACTTAGGAGAACAGCTTCTAAAAAGCTAAATTTTTGATAGACAAAATGCTGTCTCAGTGTAGATGAAAGTCCAAAACAGAGAGAAAAAAAATGTTTTCGAATTTATCCAGATTAATGTGGACGTAGCCCAAGACTGGACACCCTTGGTTTATTATATTATATTTTATTTATTACTTACTTACAGCTGCCTGTGTTTTATTGTTTGCCGTTTCTGATGGTTGCCAGTCAGGATTTTGTTGTGTCGCACAATAACAATAAAGTGTCTTTAATTTCAATGCACAAGTTGGTGCTTTCCATGCGGTGCAGTTTATCACAGTCATTGAGCTGTGTGAAGAGTGTAGCACTCAGCAGCTGTAACCACACTCACTCATGCTCAACTATCAGTTAAAGTCAGAACAGGCAAGGAAGGCAGTACCCCCCCACCAAAAAAACTAATAAAACTAAACAAGTATTATGAAATATGTGATTAAATGAGAGAAAACAGTGTTTTTATTGTTCTATGCTTGGCTCAATACCTTAAATGCTCACTCCTCAAAAAGGTTAAAAATAAAGCAGTAAACGTCACACAGCACTGTCTGCGACCATCATGACATTTACATTGTTTATGAACCAAAAATAAGGCGGTAATCATTTTAACATAGAAACCAGTAGTTCTGTACACTGCAAAAAATATTTTTGAAGCTGTAAATAAAATAAATATTTATGGAGTATATTTTAAAAGAAAATACTATTTCATTTTTTTTTTATACTTCAAAATTTCAAGTTGAATTCAATGTTACTTGCTTGCTATTTCTTTGAATTTTTTGTAAAATGTACTAGCAATTTTTAGTGTAGCAACAAATAAGTCAAATAACAACTCAGTGGCCTAAAGAGATGGCCAGATGACAGTCTGCTAACCACACACACACACACACACACACACAAAACACTTTACTGCCCCAGTTTCTGATTGACTCAAAAGCTGTGGGAACAACGACTATCACCTAAATAATATCTAGAAACAGTAATGTTTGTGAAAAAGTTGTTTGTCCAGTAAAAGATGTTGTGCTAGTAAACATTTTTGAACAGTAAGACCGGTCAACAATATTATTCTTTCTCCCATCAGTGAATGTGCTTCTGAAAGCTAAATTATCCCCATAACACAAATGCCAATGTATAGATCACCGGATTCCAAACTTATTAAGACTGGTTACCTGAGGTGAAGACATCTCTAGCTGCGGGGTAAAAATAGAAGGTGTGAAACAAGAACAGCTATCCGAGCAGGGGCCACTGTGACACACAGAAAAAGTCATATGGCGCACAAGTCGAATGGAAAAAATGGTCTTGATAAACACCTCTGGGAAAACATGTACACAAACAACACATGATAGCATGCTAAGACTGTAAACTCAACTAAATCCCACCATGAGATGAAGTGTGATACTGAAGAACTGCAATCTGAGACTGCAATTCAAACCTTTAAAGCATGAAGAGAAGCACGTTTATCTTATCAAATTTATTTTAAATGTACATTGAATTAAATGTTGTCAAGTGACGATACAAAGAAAAGACCGCATCTGAGAAATACGCTTCTGTCTGCAAAGTATATATATATACAGGCAATGAGGCTAGCAAATCCTAAAGCACTGCAACGTCTCTCTCCTTGATAAAAATGTAAACAATAGGAAATTATTTGCATATTAACAATATCAATATGAAACCAAAAGTGCACAAAACTGCCCACAGATTACATACAAACTGATGAGTTTTTTTTTCTCAAAAAAAGTAATTCTCATTTGAACACATAGTAAACTAATGCTTTTTGGTAATAAGAGACCAAATCTAAAAATTATACAAGAGGTAAATATAAATATCTCAAAGTGCTTCATTTATGAGTTTTAAGAAATAAGACATTTGCAGTCACATTAAGACTTCAGAGGAAATCCATCATTAAACGTCTCTAATACATACAACTTCTAGCTATGATGACTCACAGGTACTAAAACACTGAACATACTTCGGGGATTATTAACTTGATGTTTTAAAATGGCCAATTTTCAATTTTCAATTTAATGAAAGGAATTCAAAGGAAGGTGTAAACATTACAACCATATCTCAGGTAATAAATATGAATTTCAGCTAGATATGAATTAGGTAAGAATCGTGTGAGGCATCTACTGGACACTTCAGGCTCTTTTTGTAAAGAAGGGAATCAGTTATAAAGCAGTTACAGGGTAATGCCCTTGCCTGGACAAAGAAAAATAATCTGACGCAATTTTGCAACACTTATCAGGGGTACTCTAAATTTCACAAATTATTCATCAATTTATTATAATGGACACTATGATGCTCAATTCACATCGGGATATTAGTGCTGTGCTGTCTCTGTGTTAAATACAGTTAAATGGATGGGGTTATTCTAACTAGGTTTACTTAACTTCTGAAATAACTTCTGAATAAGAACATGAAAACTGCATTTACTTTACAGGCTTGGTAGAATTTCAGCAATCTCAAGTGACAATCTAGCTGTTTTGACTACCAGGGCATTAAAAGGAATTGCTACAATTACACAATGCTTTTAATGCTTCAAGTTATATTAATTACAAAATATTTTTAAAAAATGTTTAGTACAGTCACTGGGGACTAAACTGCCCCTTTAACGTATCCGTTCTCTGTTGTCTAGTAACTGGAGCTACTCGTTCCACCAAATCTACTGCTGTAACACTGGCATACGAACCTGGACTGAGCATTGTATTATGTTAAATAGTTTCAGTGTGTAGTTTCTCCGGAGAGGGTAAGCTTGGTTGTTGCAATCAAAGGGAGTGGGGGGGGGGGGTTTGGGCGGGTGGAGGGGGGGTGGTGGGGGGGGGGGGGGGGGGGTTGGTTGGGGGTGGGTGGGACGTCTTCACTCCTATTTCTGCTTCTCGTTTCCTCCCCTTTGTCTCCCTTCTCCTCGCTTATAACTTTACTTTTTGACCTCTTCCTCCCTGTTTTTTCTTGTCCTTTCACCATTTCATATTTTTGCGGCTCATAACCCCCTCTCATCTTATTTTTTTCTGCTTGGTTTTCCTTGATGTCTTTTCTTTTCTTTCTCTCCTCTAATCTTTCCTTCTTCCACTCAACATACCTCTCCCTCTTCTCCCACCCGTTCTGCCCCCCCTTCTTCCCCCTCCTTTATTGTTTGTTGTGGGGTTGTGCATTTCTTCCCCTCAATTTAACCCCTCACTCTATCCCCTGTAAAATGGAGCTTGTTGAAAAAACTTTGTTTTTAAACTAGTTTTTTCCCCACCGGGTTACGCTTTTTGCTTTCTGGAGCAGGGTCTCGCCGGGTCAAAAATCATTTTTTTATATTTTTAAATTGCTAAAATGTTCAAAAAAGCATCTATTATATATATCCATTTCTGATGTCGCCAATAATTAGAGATGCACCTAAATTTCGGCTGCCGAAAATTAGTTCACCGCTCAGGTTTCACTTTCACGTGGTGTGACGCTCTGCGTATTATCCCGCTCAATGCGTGTGTGCTCCGCTCAGTCGCTCCACTCATATACCGTTCATTCTACGGAACAGCAACGTCCACTCAAAAATTGAGCCGACAGGAAACATGGATGTAGTACAGTATTGTTTCTGTCTGCAATAGACCTACTGTGTTGTAACATGGTGTGGTATTTGGGCAACTCTGGTAACGCTGCCCTCTCATTCATTGATCTGCTAACCGCTATGTTATGCTCACGTGTTCTGATAATAATAGCTTTCTAGGACTAAACATTATTTGGATATAATTGGTAAAAAAAAAAAAAAAAGTAATTATCTTACACCCTACTGTTAAACCTACCTGAAAAACTAAAAAGCAATTTATTTAATTCGAAGGCCTGTCGCTATTTTTTATTCGTGCTATCATTATTAATTCTTTATTTGTTCTTATTCTATTACTGACTGCTTACTTGTCATTTTTTATTCAATTCAAAGTTTGAAATCAAGCTATCTCGTGCTACTGTAACAAAATTACCCCACTGTAAATTAAAAAAAACACTGAGTGAGCAAAAATTTGTGAGATAGCTAGTTATAATGGTAATTAAATAATGTTTACATATGTATAAAAGCCTACATTAAAATCTGTCATATAAATTGGTCTCTTCATTAGAAATTAGCCTACTGATTGCCATCATTGATGGACACATTTTTTTTAATAATATTAAAAATATCTGTATGACATTATATTTTGCAGTTCTTCCCTGCTGTACCGAATATAGTTTTCAAAGTATCATATCAAAGTTAGAATTTCAAATATTGTGACAAAATTAATTTAGTAGGGTGCCACAAATTTGTTAAAATTAAAGGGTGCCGCAACTAAGAAAAGGTTGGGAAACACTGCTTTAAACAACCCAAAGAAATATACCATTGTCACCACATACCGTAGTCACATACAGTAGAATTACTGGGTGTTAGCATGCAAGGGACGAAACAGCTACATTAAAATTGTGATTTCATTTTGACCATGAAAAATGTTATAATAGGATTTTTCTTTTCTTGTTTTGCAAAACACATTTTTGCGAACTAGTCCCAGGTTTTTCACTCGAAAGGAACCAAACAAGTGCACAAAGATTCTCTGGACACTAAATATTACTAATTATTCCCAAAAGGCTGAACTTTAAATTCATCACTGCAACGGTGGCAAAATTTCAAAGTGGGTGTGGCCACTTTCACTTAAATGGCTGTAACTCTTGAATGGAATGAGATATTTTCACCAAACTTGGCACATTTGTGTATGGGTTCAGTCTGAGGTCATGTGGAAAAAATGCAGCACTTAGCCACTTGGTGGCGCTATAACAGGGAAAAACCCGCAAACATATATACATATAAGGGCAAAAGAACCTGGCTAAGTTATGGCAAATGTACTGGGACATTTCTAATTGGGATCAAATAAAACGAATCCTAAATTAAACGGGTCTTTACAAAAGTTTCTATAATAAAAAAACAGTACTCCCAAGAAACAGCATTCCAATGCTGTCACACAGTAGCAGTCCTGTGTAATCCTTTAAGCCGTCTTGTTTTGGATCATATGTTGTTCAGTGAGTGCAGGTGATACTCCATTTTACATCCCAAGGATTATCTCAGTCCACAGGCATTGTCCACCAGTTATACTATTGACTCTTTTATCGTTGCATTCTCTGAACTGCAGAGGCCATGTGTCGTGGGTCCAGACCGGAGGATCACCTCACTTGTGAGCTCCACTGGAAGTATGCCAAGTTGTCCCTGTGGTCGAGGGTAGGTTACGGATACTCTGTGCTGCGTGACCGAGGTGGGCTTGGGCGGCTGTGCATAAGGTGGCATCGGCCTAGCCTGCAACTCAAGAGCCATGGCGAGTTCTGGATTGCTGCCATACAGGGCATCCATTTTCCTTGCAATTAACCCTTCGGTTTCAGGAGGTTCTTCATCGTTTTGACTCCTGACTTTCCTCTTTGAACGATGCATGAAGCATGCATACCGGATAGCACGTTTGAGGAGATGTCTACGGTATGTTCGTTGAACCGCAGTGGCTGCGCGCTCTTCCTCTTTCCTCCTGAGAGTGGTGTTGATTGGATCAAAGGAGGCAGAAGTGGGATTGTTCATTGTGAACTTGGCTTCAATGCTCTCCTTCATGGCAGCCATCTCAATCGTGTCGCCAAGAACCTCACGGGTAACTGCCAAAAGAATATCCAGACAGTGGACTTTGTCGCCGGTTACAATGGGTAGATCCATGGTGATTAGTTTAAGGCGGTTGGGTTTGGCAATTCGTAAAGGCTCCTGCAAGGCATCGACGAAGTCAAACAAGCGGCTGTACTCAATGAACTGTGTACCATCAACGTCAAACTTTTCCCATGTCTCATCGAACATCTCAAAGTCATCCTCACAGAGCAGGTCTCCACTCTCCTCTTGAGCAACGTTGAAGTTCTCAAGAATGATAGCAATGTACATGTTCACGACCACCAGGAACGACATGATGATGTAACTGCAGAAAAACATGATACCCATGCCAGGATTCCCGCAGTTACCCCGAACGTCTGTACCTGGGTTCTCTATGTCAGGGTCACAGTCTGGAGGGCCGCTGTTCAGAATAGGCAGCAGAAGCCCATCCCAGCCTGCCGAGGTTGTGATCTCAAACAGGCAGATGATGCTGCCGCCAAATGTTTCAAAGTTGAAGATATCGTCGATGCCTGCCTGCTTTTTTACATAGGCAAAGTTAGACATGGCAAAGATAGAGAAGATGAACATAATGAGGAACAGAAGCAGTCCGATGTTGAAGAGGGCAGGAAGTGACATCATCAAGGCAAACAAAAGAGTCCTAATGCCTTTTGCCCCTCTGATGAGACGTAGCACACGGCCGATTCTGGCGAGCCGGATGACACGGAACAAGGTGGGAGACACAAAATACTTCTCAATGATGTCTGATAACATCAGACCTTGGGAAAGAACAAATATGGGTTATTATAAACTATTTAGTGTAGTTATAGTAGTAAAGTATACACTGGGGCGCACTTACAGAGCTCTTAGTATCTAGTTTATCCAAATCAGTAAAATACACCATAACAAGCTATATTGGCATGATGTTTGACAACTCTAGGCTCATTGAAAAAACTTGGCAGAACTCCAAAAGGTACCAATACAGATAATTTACAGGTTCCATTTGAAACGAACACTAGACCACCGACCATTTTTATTACACAAATTGGGATTACAGGGGCAGATTATGAATTAATAAAGACTTATTTTCATGTGGCTCCTTGCACAATACTATGTTATGACCCCAAAACTCTTTTACCACAGTGTATGATTTGTAAACGAATACATTTTGATGTCTGCATCACATAACCAGCTCCATATCAATGGTTTTTCTGATGTAGTAAACTTGCTCGAACTAAACTCGCACCCAGTAGCACTGTTCTTGTGATGCAAAGCACTTTGAACACAAGTCGCGATAAAAGCTTAAAAACTTGTAGAATCAAGCTTAAAATGGCATGGTTACTTCAGCAAATGCAAGTTTTGTTGTTTTCGGTTAAGTGTAGAGTAGGTTTTTGTGTATGTTGTACATTATTTTCAAACACAATAGAGCATTAGCCCTTTTTGCGTCACTTACTGGACATTTCACTTTGAATGTGCCACAAAACATGCAAGAGGAAACAATGTAATTTTGCAGAAATGTCACTGCAGGCACGTTTTTTTTTCAATGAGCCTGGGTTGTTCTACACATACCTGCTATAGAAAGGATGACCACAACAAAATCAAAGACGTTCCAGCCAATAGTGAAAAAGAAATGTCTGAGCGCAAACATCTTAAGTACACATTCTCCTGTGAAGATGACGATGAAGAACAAATTGATCTGGTACAGGATATCCTCTTTCTCAGCACTCTGGTCATCTGTCTCTATCATCATGGTCACCATATTGAGGCAGATAAGCACCATGATAAAGATGTCAAAGAACTGTTTTGTTATGAAGTCAAACACCACACCCTGGATCTCATTCTGTTAGGAGAACAATGTAGTGGATTAGTTTTTAAAAACCTCAAGAGATCTAATGCTGATATTCCAAAAAAAAAAAACACTTTTGTTGAAAGTCAATTAGTTGTTATCAATGTTAGTCGAATGGTTCATACCGATGGCCTAGGGATAGGTTTTGCAGGTTTTTTGGAACCCAACTTCTTCATGGCATTGTAGTACTTTTTTTGCTCCTCTGTCATGAAAATGTCTTTCCCTCCAAAGTGCAGAAGAAACAAATATTAATTATTCTTTGTGGTAAAGAACTATCCAAATGTGCAACACAAATTTAAATAATTTGGAGTTTAGTTAAAAAAATATATGCTTATCTTGGACTTCTGCTGATTGAAGTTGTCAATGATGACACCAATGAAGAGGTTGAGAGTGAAAAAGGATCCAAAAATGATGAAAATAACAAAATATAGGTACATGTAAAGGTTGATCTCATATGATGGCTGCTCTTCCACCTAACACGGAAAATAATCAATGAATGCCACAATAAAAGTAAGTCACACTGAGTAAGTTTTTAAACTCTAAACTAGGGCTGTCAGTTTAACGCATTAACTTAATAAGTTATGAAAAATAACGTGATGAAAATATTTTAACGCAGTTAACGCACTGGCCCCACGTCCTGCATGTCATCTTATATTTCATAGAGTTGACTGTTGACAAATATGATGCAGGGCAACAACCCCATAAACTAAGTTATGCCCTAAAATTCAAGATATTGGGACAAAAATGCCCCTTTATGAGTTTTTGTCTCTTATCTATATCATATGATAAGCAATATCACACCAGCAGCAAGAGCAATATCACACAAGTGCTGTTTTTGTCACAAAGAACACGAGTACAACTCATAGACTAGGCTATAAAGTGCAAATGTGATTTTATACAACAGTTCCGTAAACAAGACGTTTATATTGTGTCATGTACACGGACCTATTTTAAACACAATATTGTGTGTTTTTGTTCAGTATTGCCAACATAAATATTACCTTAAAGGGCCACTCAGAACTGTTGTGTGTCTGTGAGTAACACAACGGTGTTTATTTTCTGAATTAATTCACGTGAACTTAAGTCGTGTGAACCAATGAGTCAAAGGCCATTCATTGAGAGAGACGTTTACTGAATTCCTGAATGAATCAACCGTTTGAATGAATCGAATCGAATGAATAAAGACATTTACAGCCACCTGCTGGTAGTTTTAGTTTATTCTTTTTATTAAAAAAATTAAATAAAATAAAAAACATTAAAGGCATATTTCAGCAAAAATAAATAAATTTATAAATAAATTCTCTCATCATTTACTCACCCTCAAATTGTCCCAATCCTGTGAGTTTCTTTCTTCTGCTGAACAAAAAAGAAGATATTTTGAAGAATATTTGTAACCAAACAGTTACTGGTAGCCATTGACTTCCACAGTATGAAAAAAAAAATACTGAGATGGTTCTAAAAGATCTTCTTTTATGTTCCATCCTTTAATGTTAGGCTGTTGCAACCTAACATTTAACACTATAATGGCTTTAAATGATCTTTTGGGGGTATTTTCAACAGCCAACTTTAGTTTTAACCGCTCTAAGCGCTAGACCAAAATGACGTCATATTCCTATTCAAAGTGTTCGAGCAAATAGCATAGCAAGTGAGCTATCGTGTCATTGATGCGGAAGCAGTTCAGTTCAGAGCGTCTGAGTAAATTGTGAGATTTGTGAGAGAAAATCGCCAAATGACTAATAAAATGTTGTACCGTGAGAATGTTGCAAATGTTATTCGCCGATTCTGACTCTGAAGCGGAATATTTGCCTTTTGGAAATGACGACCGGTCGTCTAATGATTGCGCTTCTCCCGGTACATCTTTGCAGCCTCCGTGCAAGGCGAGAGTGTTCACGATGCACAAACAAGTGATCATTTCGACACTTTGCCCAATGGGGATGGGGGTGGCAGGGGTGGACGTGGTCGTAGTGTCCATAGGAGAGCTGTTGCTAGAGGTGGAGGCAGGAGGGGTAGGAGAAATAGGGCTGGAAGTAGCACTAGCTCTTTGGATCCAGCGCCCCAAAGAGGTGGGAGTGGCCGCGGTAGACGTGGCCATGCTGTGCGTGGGAGAGCCCTGAGACGTGGTAGAGGCAGCAGGGGTGATCTGGCTCTAAATAGGGCTGGAAATAGCTATGACAATGGTGGCTGGGTTTTTTGTAGAAATTAAGAAGTGTATCAGGACTGGATCAAATGCTTTGATGAGCCTGTTGGTTATCTAGGAGAGAAAGATTTGACCAGTGCTGCACCCTTACAAAGTACAGGTGCAGTCAGTGTGGGGTAGGTCTGTGCGCTGTGCCATGCAATGAGAGGTACCATACTCTCAAGAACTATAAACTTTGTCACCTAGATACTTGATTGGGCAGATAGCTGGTCAACTGATAAAAAAATAGGCACATGCATTTTAATATGGCACAGTAATATAGTAATAATTTACTATTTTCTCCTGTTTTACTGTTGATTTCCTCTTTCCTGATAATTTGGAAGAAGATAAAAAGAACAAAAAAAAAAACAACAAACAAAAAAACAGGCAAATAAGTTCAAACATCCACTCCATATATATTTTTTCCTGAATATTACTGATGAACTGATCAAAAAGTAGGCTACTGTTCACATACGTTTTACTACTATATAGTATAGTAATATAGTAATAATTTAGTACTTTCTACTGTTTTATTGTTGGTTTCCTCTTTTCTGATCATTTGGAATGAGAATAAAAAGACAAAAAAACAAAACAAAAAAACATGCAAATAAGTTCAAACATCAATTCAATATCTACTATTTCCTGAATATTATGAAATTCAAGATGGCCGCCCCTGATGACATCATAATATGCAAATTAGATGAGTATATTTACACTCCACATAAACATTTACACTCCGCCCAACATTTTTCTAATTTACAGTAGATCTCTATCTTTAAGCCCTTTCAAGCCACAAGCTTTTGAAATCTTGATGTCAAAATCCAGCATTTTTTCCCAAAAACCCTGGCGCCTAAAGGGTTCAGATTAATTAGATTAATTAATCTCAGCACCCTGTAATTAATTAGATTAAAAGTTTTAATCAACTGACAGCCCTACTCTAAACAGAAATAAATTCAATAATTTAGGAACTGACATTGTTCTTTAAAAATAAGCTGTTGAACATGCAACTCATTATTCATTTTATTAATCTTTACCTCCACTACAAAACTCAAATCTATGGCATGACTTTGATGTCATGACATTTGGATATAAGAACCAAGAAAAGTTTGATTTTACTGACTTACAACCTTTGCCACAGGGAACATATTTGTTTTGAGAGTTGCACTTTTGGGGAAGAATTTCTTAAATTTTTTGTTGATTGATTACACAAAGCTATCAAATGGCATCAAAACACTTACAATATAGTGCTCAAGTTGTATGGACTAAGCATTTTTTTATCCCTTTTAACACTATAACCATTTGTATGAAAATAAGATTCTTTATTTTAATTCTTTAAAATGTTTGTTTCTATCTAAAAACAGCAGCATACAGGTTTAGAAAGATATGAGAGTGAGTATATAATGGTGAAATATTTATCAACTATTCTTTTTACTCTAATTGAGAAATGTGTTTACAAATTGAACACCACTTTGCATACAATCAGCGAGGACAACATATCAAAAAGTTGTGTTGACTATTTACTGTATTGTGAACTTGCAACATGCGTGCATATACTACATTATATCCATTCAACTGCATTGTAGCAGCTATACAGGTGGAAAGACTGTCATTCACGTACCTCTCTAGAATCCACTGCAGCATACATGATATCCATCCAGCCTTTAAATGTGGCCTGTGTGGAGAGAAGTATTTTATGAATATCAGCATGTCATATAAAACCCATTTATTCATTATGCATTTGTGCTGAGTTACCTCTGTGTCCTCTGATGCATAAAAAGGAAAGGACATGAAAATACATTCGCTGACTGTAAATATGCTTAAACTCAATAATGACATTATTATACTCTGTGTCTGCACTAAATTTATCTTTTTATTGATTTTTTTTTTAGCTTAGTTTCACTCTTTGGATGTTCTGAATTAGTTTGATCTTTTTTTCTTCAAACGATCAAGCAAATATCATCATGTTATGACTGTTAATGGTTACATGTGTTCCATATGTAATAGAATAAACTCTACAAGTCATAATAAACGTACAATTTGCAGTAGAGAGAGGTAGCCGAGTCCCACATTGTCATAGTTGACCTTCACATTGACCCAGCGCGCTTCATTGGTGAGCATCAGAGCCATACAGTCACTCTTGTTGTTGACCACATCCATGGGGAAGCGTTCCTCTGTGGTGGTGTTGATGCAGTGGTAGAACTTCCCAGCAAACAGATTGACTCCCATAATGCTGAAGATAAGCCAGAATATCAGACAAACCAGCAGCACATTGAAAATAGAGGGAATGGCACCAACCAGTGCATTCACTACCACCTGTATGGGACATAAACACAATCTGGAATTAGAGACAAATAAGTAATTGATATTTGTCCAAATACTTATTTTAACTTAACTTTAAAGTTAATATTTAAAGACATGTCACTCAGAAATGTTAAAAACATACAGTATAAAGTTGATTTTTACATTAGGTAAAATATTCTAAATAAAAATGGTTCTAAAAATCATTCTAGCTTTAAAGGATTTATATTTATAACTTTGGACCTTTTTAAACTCTTGTGCTTTTCCTAATCTATTAAAGTGTTAAAATACTAAACATTAGGGTGGAATGGTTCTCCACACACGGTTCGGCACGCGCTAGGACCGCGGTTCAACTTAAATCTGACAACGAATCTGTAATATGGTTTGCTATAAATAACACGTAAAACAAACAGGGTTCGGCTAATATATGTTTCTGTTGATGGATGTGCATTCTGGCTTCCCAATGCATTACAACAACAGCGATGAGAAAAAAAAAAATGTGGACAAACCATTCACTCTCGTTCAATGCGAATGCCATATGCTGGAATATGAGCATTTATTCCGTCATCACCCGGGTACTGATAGCGCGCGCACATGTGAGCATGTTGATATCTGTGTTTTAGCTAAACTTGTTTAAGCTTTGCCAGTTTAAACATTTAAGAACCAGAGGACGCGAGCTCACGCATGCAGTGAGAAGATTTGTGCGTGCGCTCATTCGAAGCCTGCAAAACCCTGTTCTGAGTGCCTCAGTCAGAACACTCGCAAATATTAAGCTCTCTCTGAAGTATTGTGTTTAAATGGACAAATTCACACAAAAATTATGTCAAAATGCCCGTCTTGGTAAGTATCCTATAGCAGACATAGCTGGCTGAACATACTGTATCAGTGCACTGGATCAGTGCATTCTCTTAAAGTGACAGCACTTTCTTAATATTAATCAAACAACAACAACAAAGAAATCACTCACTGCTCTTGGTTGAATAGCTTTTGTAACTTTAATAAAGATTAATCTTTAATTTATACAGTCAAATATGCAATGCTGTTTTACATTTCATTACTTTATTCAATTTCTATTTTCTGTTACTAAAACTTTAGACACCTCTAAAACATGAAATCACTGTTTCTTATTTTTTTGATCTTTACTCTAAGTATTTATTGTGCATGTTGCTTGAGTTAGATAAATTAGTACTTTTTTTATTTATTTATTTTTATTTGACAGTATAGTTTTTCTCTAAACATAACACATACCGAACCATACCGAAACTGTGACTCTAAAACCGTGATACAAACCGAACCGTGAGTAAGTTGAACCGTTCCACCCCTACTAAACATGAATTTCTAACTTCGTCTTTTTTAACATAAACTGTGAAAATCAGGAAAATGCTCCGTTTTTAAAAAGAATCACATTTCCAATCATTTGGTATTTATGTGGATAATTTTTATAACAAAGCGTACCTCTTCTCAACACTGCTGTCATTTCCACAACACCAATCCTTTTATTGACTGCGTGCTAACTTGTGTAAGCAAGTCCAAATAAATACTGCAATTTTCCACTCCAAAAAGTGAACTTCAGATCTTTATTTGAAGATCCACTCACAAATGCATAAATAAGGAGTCGTTTCTTACCCTCATTCCTTCAAATCTTGACAGGGCTCGAAGTGGTCGAAGAGCTCTGAGTGTTCTGAGAGATTTGATTGCTCCCAGCTCAGAATATCCCAATAAATTGGCTGTTAAACTGACTACTGACACCTGAATAAAACAGCACATGATCAGTACACACAGACTTTGGCATCTGACATGCATTTGCTTATAAAAATATTGACTTTTTGACTTTTGCTTTGGCAAAAGTCAAAAAGGTTTACTCACATCCACAATGAGGAAGTCCAGCCAGCACCACGCATTAGTGAAGTAAGTCTTGAAACCATATCCCACCCACTTTAGTAACATCTCTACTATGAAAATGTACGTAAAGACTTTATCAGCATACTCCAGTACAATCTTGATCACTCTGCGGCGCTCGATGTTGATATCCTCAAAAGCCTGACAGAATAAAAGTTGATGTATCAGACAAACATTAATGGATTTATAATTTCCCTTTTCCTTACAATGAAATTAAAAAGTGAGATTTTAATATCACACAGATGTAATAACTTAACTACATGCAGTTTACTAAGCATTGGCTCAGTATTGCCAGACACACCAGTGCTCCACTACTAAGGAGGATCATAAAGATGATGAAGGTTTCAAAGTAGTCATGCTCAACGATGGTGAAGCATGTTCTTCGAAGGTTCCACCACTTTTTCCCCCATCCTTCTGTGATGTCTACATTGAAACATGTAAATCGCTTAACACAACCTAAGTAAAAAGAGAGAAAAATAAATAAGATATTTCTGGTCTTGAAGTGATGCCTTGAGCATTAACATTCCTAATGAAGGAAAATGCATGCACACCCTCTGTGAAACAGGACTCTGGCTCTTCAGGCTCTGGTTCTTCTTCCTCTTCAGGCTCAGGCTTAGGTTCTGGAGGCCGGTAGTCCACTGTGCTACAAACTGAAGAGTCGTCATCATTAAGAGCGGCCTGTGCAGAAAAAAGATGCAAAGAAACGAGAGAGAATGAAAAACAAATGTGAGGAGAACAAAATAAAGTATTAAAGGGGTCATATGATGCGATTTCCTTTCTCTTTGGAGTGTTACAAGCTGATTGTGCATAGATAAGATCCCTGAAGTTGCAAAGACTAAAGTCTCAAAACCAAAGAGATATTCTTTATCAAAGTTAAGACTCTGCCACGCCCCCCTAAAACGGCTCGTTCTAACACACACCCACATATCTACCTCACTACGTGGAAATATTAGCATAATGCCGCCCAAATGTGCACGCAAAGAAAGAAGGCGTGGTTTCAGTAACCGCAGTTAGTGTTGAAGCAGTCATGTCAGGGAGACTCTGTGTGTTTCTAGGTGAAAGCAAAATTACTTTATTTTGCCTTCCGAAAGTAGATGCATTTAGATTTGATTACTTACAACAGAACAGCAATGCTTTTTTATGGATGACCGTTTCGTGAACCTAAGAGAGGATGTAATTCTGACTTTGCTATGACAATCTGGCGCTTCTGATCAGCTACTGTTTTGTTATTAGTTTAAGTACTTGCTATTGACTGTTCAAATGCGGAGTTTGGCGCACGTGTGTGTGTGTGGTGTGTGGTTGTGTGAGAGAGAGAGAGAGAGAGAGATAAGAGAGATAGGGTTCCATCACCGTGGGTCAGCTATCTTAAACTGCTTGGGGTACTGCCAAACACATACCAGCGTTCATCACTGTGTCTGTCCGAGACGCTGTTCCCCTTTCTGGTTGTCTTTACATTTATTTTGAAAGATGAAGCTCTTGATTATGGTAAGGGGCGTTACATTTGCGACGAGTGCTTGTGGTGTTCGGTCAATCGCAATGCACTGGGTCAGCTGGCCAATCAGGCAGACTGCGCTTGTCGGAAGGAGGGACTTTGTTGAAAACGGTGCGTTTGAGAGAGGCGGGGCATAGAGACCTACAATAATGTACAGTATTTGAAAAATAATGTGTTTTTTAACATAAAGCCTGTCAACATATTCGTATCACCAAATACACAAAAAATGTCTTTAAAGAACATCATATTACCCCTGTTTCTTTTTAAAGTAATGTTCCCTGATATTTTGAGACTAAAGACTGAAGTATTAGCACTTGTGCCAATCATTTAATTTCTAGCAATAAGCATTAGACAAAAATCATTGATATACAGTGGGGGAAAAAAGTAGTTAGTCAGCCACCAATTGTGCAAGTTCTCCCATTAAAAAGATGAGAGAGGCCTGTAATTTTCAACAGGTATACCTCTACTATGAGAGACAAAATGAGAAAAAACAATCCAGAAAATCACATTGTAGGATTTTTAAAGAATTAATTGTTAATTTCCTCGGTAAAATAAGTATTTGGTCGCCTTCAAACAAGCAAGATTTCTGGCTCTCATAGACCTGTAACTTCTTCTTTAAGAGGGTCCTCTTTCCTCCACTGGTTACCTGTATTAATGTCATCTGTTTGAACTCGTTATCAGTATAAAAGACATCCTGTCCACAACCTCAAACAGTCACACTTCAAACTCCACTATGGCCAAGACCAAAGAGATGTCAAAGGACATCAGAAACAAAATTGTAGACCTGCAGCAGGCTGTGAAGACTGAATCTGCAATAGGTTAGCAGTTTGGTGTGAAGAAATCAACTGTGGGAGCAAGTATTAGAAAATGGAAGACATACAAGAACACTGATAATCTCCCTCGAGATCTCCCCCCGAAGGGGTCAAAATATCACAGAAGGTGAGCAAAACCCAGAAACCACAAGACTGGGGGGGACCTAGTGAATGACCTCATGAGAGCTGCGTCCCCAAGTAAACAAAATGGCTACCACAGTACACCTGGCCTGCAGGATCTCAAATCCGGCGTGCCAGACGTGCCCTCCTGCTTAAGCATACATTCCAGTCCCATCTGAAGTTTGCTAGAGAGCATTTTGGATGATCCAGAAGAGGATTGGGATAATGTCATATGGTCAGATGAAACCAAATTAGAACTTTTTGGTAAAAACTCAACTTTGTTTGGAGGAGAAAGAATGCTGAGTTACTTCCAAAGAACACCATACCTACTTTGAAGCATGGGGGTGGAAACATCATGTTTTTGGGGCTGTTTTTCTGCAAAGGGACAAGGATGACTGATCCGTGTAAACGAAATAATGAATGGTGCCATGTATCGTGAGATTTTGAGTGATAACCTCCTTCCATCAGCAAGGGCATTTGAAGATGAAACGTGGCTGGGTCTTGCAGCATGACAATGATCCCAAACACACCGCCCTGGCAACGAAGGAGTGGCTTCGTAAGACGCATTTCAAGGTCCTGGAGTGGCCTAGCCAGTATTCAGATCTCAACCCCATAGAAAATCTTGGGAGGGAGTTGAAAATCCGTGTTGCCCAGCGACAGCCCCAAAACATCACTGCTCTAGAGGAGATCTGCATGGAAAATACCAGCAACAGTGTGTGAAAAACCTTGTGAAGACTTACAGAAAAAACATTTGACCTCTGTCATTGCCAACAAAGGGTATATAACAAATTTGAGATGAAATTTGTTAGTGAACCAATCTTATTTTCCACCATAATTTTGTCAAAATAAATTCTTTAAACTCCTACAATGTGATTTTTCTGGATTTTTTTTTCTCATTTTGTCTTTCTTAGTTGAGGTATACCTATGATGAAAATAACAGGCCTCTCTCATCTTTTTAAGTGGGAGAACTTGCACAATTGGTGGCTGACTAAATACTTTTTTTCCTCACTGTATAATCTTGTATATTACTTCTTCTATGATAAGATTTTTAAGTTTATTAAAAGTAAAAAAAAAGTATTAACATTAAAATGGCGTCAATTTTCAACTCTCGGGTCATAGGGAATAAATTACTTATATACATATATTTCCCATGAATTAAAAAATATATTTGATAAATTATTTTATAACAACTTTGCTAAGGGTTGAATGATAGAGCCTGATGAATGCAGCAGATTTTGTCTAAAAAAATAACAAAAAATGATTTTCTTAATTATGTTTATAATTTGGTGTCACAATTTTAAGAATGTTTTGTTATTTAAATTAGTTTTACTATGATTAATTAGAAATTAACTGAACAGATTATGGCAAAATTATGTGTTATTTTATTTAACACTAGGGTGGGACAGGCCAAAATCACAATTTTAAGGGGGAAATTAAGACATTTAATGTGTTTAAAACTCAATACTTTTCATGGTAACCTTTTTTTATTTTAAAAGGTTTATCTAGCATAACTAATAGTAGTTTTCTCACCATAGGATACATGGGATTTGTACCTCTAATGCTTTCTTTCTTTCTTTCGTTTGGTAATGGTAAACCACAGTACACATCATTTTAGATAATGAGGGAGGCAGAGAGAGGACAGATTGTTATTTTACCTTTCCATCCTCCTCATCAGAAGATTCATCGGAGTCCTCATCCTCTTCAACATCAGACTCACAACGAGCAATAGGTACAGTCAGTGTTGGAGGCAAACAGTTGGTCAAGCCATCTGCCATTTTCCTCTCATCCAGGTGGTTTAAAGCACACAGTTCTATGTCTCCTTCCCCTCCTCCTTTATTATTGTCAGGAGGTTTCTTTTCTAGAATCTGGCGCAACATACTGGCGATGAAGGCTTTGAGCCAATCTAGACCCCTGGTGATGCGACCAATGGCGATCTGAAGGTTGTTCATCTCACCATCATCATCACCTCCAGACAGGTTATCCCCGCTGAAGGAGCTGAGCAGCAGAGCCAGGAACAGGTTCAGTACCTGAGAAGTACAGGTCAGAATGAGGTTGGCAGGTTGAACGCATACAGTAAGGAGTTCCTGTAGCTTAAGTGGCAAACGTGGCATACTTGCCATGCTGCAAAGTTACCTATAATTTAAGCTACTCTTTTAAAAAAGAGACCAGTTAAATATGTAAATGAATTGTTTTTTTTTTAAAGAAGAAGACCTAAAATGCTAAGCAGGAACTAAATTATGCCACTCATTTACTGAAGAACTAATTCACTAGAAAGATTCAGATTCTCCAATGCAACGTAACATAGAGAAGACAGTTTATTAGATATGAGATTAACTGTTACAGTAACAATTTAGTTAGATTTAGAATATACATATCCATCAGCTTGGCGCAAAATTCCAGTGTTTAGAACATGATCTTGGCTAACATCATTCAAGTCTCAATAATAAAAGCTAGTTTCACAAATAATTGGTTCTCAAGTTATACATAGCCAGTGTCAAGTTTAGGTAAGCTCTGTCGTAATGAAGTTTCAATAAATATTATGTTGTCTGGAAGCATAGGGCAGGGATGCTATCTTTAGGATCTAAGCACACTAGACATAGCACATAGTTATAGAAGCCATGGTTGGCCTCATTCATATGATCATACAAATGTTTAAGAGCCACATTTAAAAAAAAAAAAAGTGTATTATTTTGAGGAAACCAGGCACAATTTTATGTAGATAAAATTATATAATTCCAAGAAAAAGTTGTAGGACATAATTTCATGAGAATTAAAGGGATAGTTCACCCTAAAATGAAAATTCTGTCCTAAGTACTTTTCGGACTTTAATTTTATTTGACTCTTACATTTACTGGTTTTTGTTCTTTTTACTTACTGTCTTACTTGTACTTACTTTGCTTTTCACCCTCCATGTTGTATCCAACCCGTAAGACCTCCATTCATATTCGGAACACAAATTAAGGTATTTTTGATGAAATCCGAGAGATCTCTGACCCTCCCATAAACAGCAAGGTTACTACCATGATCAAGACCAGAAACATAGCAAGGACATCGGTAAATTAGTCCATTTGGCATTAGAGGTTCAACCGTAATTTTACAAAGCTAAGAGAATACTTTTTGTGCGCAAAGAAAACCAAAATAATGACTTTATTCAACAATTCTTCTCCTCCTCATCCCATCTGCAGTAGTGCGCCGCCATTGTGGAGACAGTATCAGGACACATGCGCTTACACGCATGTGCATTTTAACGTAAGCAGCGGCACCATGTGCATGCGTTGTTTACATGAAGTGGAAGTAAGCGCATGCGTCGTGATACTCTCCACAATGGCGGCGCACCGCTGTCAGCGAGATGAGGAGTAGAATAATTAAATTAATATGGTGGGTTTGAGTCCACCTAAGTCGAGCCGAGTCGAGTCCGAGTCCAACGAAACTCTATTACTTATTACTTTCTTAACATTATTTTAACCTTTACAACCAGAAAAGCGCAATATCCATTTAAATGTAACAAAAGCAAACCTTTATTGCATCTTGCCATTTTGATTTTTGATTAATAATTAGTGTCCTGCTTTGCTTAGCAAACTTAAAGTCATGTAACAAGTTATGGCTGAATTGATTTATGTATTGTTACATATTTCAGAGTGAAACAGGTTTTAGAATGTGAAAAATTAAAGCGCGGGACTTATTAATAACTTTATTAATCGTTAAAATAAATGTATAAATTCAAGGATGGGGTAAAGGAATAGGTTTTTTTGGGACCTTAAGAGCAGAAAATGCACCTTTTATCTCAATAAAAAAGCAAGCTTTATATCATTTTTACGTTTTCTAATAAAATATGAATTTTGAATAATCAAAATTAGTTTGTGTCTGCTTATTATATTCATCAGTGTTTGAATCATTAAAGAAGAATCTGCATTTTAATTTGTGGGTTAAAAAAAAGAATTATTAGAAATTAATTCACACTCAAGGTGATTTTGGACCCATAAAAACTATTGCCGCAAAAATGTTAGAAAAAATATTTTTCTTTGAAGCTAGAAACTGCCAAAAAATAAACTAATGTAATAAAACATTCTCAAGCTTACTGAAGGCAAGTAAACACTCCAAGTATTACTTACAAGCTAAATGATAAATAAATATATTACTCAAAAATACAAGTTAAATAGTTTTTTAGTTTTTCAGTAGTAAGGCTTCTACAGAAACAGCCTACTACATACATTTCATGAAGTAATAAATGTAAAAAATAATCTTCAGTGTATACATTAAATATAGATGATTCTTATTAAAGTTAATAAGAGATTAAGTCAAGAGCAGAGAGTGATTTTCTCCTTTTCTTTTGTTTGATTAACATTTATGACGCAGTCAGCGGCTACAGGTTTACGCTGTTGGTTTAAGATCTGACGCATAGATAAAATATTTTGACACCCCTGTATTTCTCCCAACTGTTCAAGTTCACTTAAGACAAAACCGACTGCATTTACGTGAATAGTCTCCAAGACGGGCATTTTGACATAACTTTTCGTGTAAGTGTGTAGCAATAACAGAACTTGAGAGAACTTAAGCGAAAGAACTCGGCATTCGCACACTGACTGAGAGGCACATTCTGTGAGCGCGCTTTCGGTGTGTGAGCACAGAAACCCATCTACTTTCAAGTACTGGACAAGACTTAAAAACACATGCAAATACTGAATATCACCTTTGTGATAATGCATTGAGTCAATGACATTTCCGTCAACTGTCCCTGGACTCGGTTGGACTCGGACATATTTCCGAGTCCGTGACAAGTACGAGTCCTTTAAAAAATTGTACTCGAGACCGGACTCGAGTTCGAGTACCCCAACTCTATTAATTAATGACAGAATTTTCATTTTTGGGTGAACTATCCCTTTAAGTCATATCATTTTAACTTCATAAATTTTTGCTCAAGTCACAATATGCTATATAGTTTGTAATATTACTTTTTCCAGCAGTTCAGTGCTTAAATATATATTTGACACTGTGGGTATGAATTTATCAGTATGTGGGGGTATTTAAAGCTCTTGGCCAAAACAAAAATACATCATTACCAATTAATCTTCCTTAGTGAAGTTTCTCAATGCTATATTAATCGTAATAGTGTCATGATACTATAATAATAGCCCTGTACATCAAAGCACACATTATTTGGCACTCAATCACATCCTAGTGCAAAATGCTGAGACCATCTGACAACATATCAGCCTAATGTATGAAATACATAAAGCTTCCTGAAAAACACAGCAGTAGAAGCAGGTGCTTTTCACATTGCACATCAGAGCTGAGCAAATGAGGCCACTGATATTTGGTTTCCCATCTTACACTCCTCTAGCCTACTTTTTTCATCCAGCCCACTAAACTTAAGAGTGCAGATGTAACTCATGTCAGTACCGACGCTCTATATGATTTCATTGCTCTCCATCAGGTGGTGTATTCAGCTGGTTTTGCTTTAGGACCCTCTGGTTCCCTGTCGATACTACACTCGTACAGGGTCTGCTAAGACACTATGGGAAAAAGCCTTTTTTCTCCTGAACTGAAGCTTTTTTTTCAATCACGCAGTGAAACTGCACCGCCATTGGTTCGTGCAGTGTATAAAAACGAACCAATGGCTCTGCAGCGGAGCTGCACGAGCCTATGGCGACAAAGCCCGCCAGGAATGGGCGGAGCCATCTGGCTATATAAGCGGTCGTTCGCCACAGGATTCTCAGATTTCTTCTCCTTCAGCGACAACTACGCTCTACGCTGATCTGAAGACTGAAGCCTCACTGCGAGAACTTCAGTCTCGCCTCTCTTCGCTCGCTAATCCGAAGCCTGCTCGCCGTTGACACACCTTCGCAGCTGGAACTTGGACCTCTCAGCTCGGCTGAACTGCTTCTCCGCCGCCTCAGCGACGCAGCAGTTCCGGTCCATTTCCCCTGCCGCCATCCTGCGATTCTAAAAGAGCTTACTAAAAGAGCTTGGCGTTGTTGCCACCATGCCCCAAAGAAAAGGCGCCGTTACTGCAATTCGTGCGGGTCTCCCCTGCACGGCGATGACGGCCACACGGAGTGCGTTTCCTGCTTTGGGAAATCCCACGTGGAAGCTGCGCTCACGGGAACTGATTGTTCTCACTGCGAGAACTTCAGTCTCGCCTCTCTCGCTCACGGATCGCTTTCTTTTCAGAGAGCGGCTCCGCCCCTCGCGCCCTCCCGTTTTCTTCCTCACAGGTGCCTCACCCTCGCCCCAGAGAAAGAGTTCTCCCGTCCTCTTCTCCCAGTCTGACCAGCGTCCCTCTGCCGGCGAGAGTGATCTGGTCTCATTTGGGGGAAGTGAGGACGAGCTGCCTGATGACAGCATGTCATTGACAGCCTCGGACGTAAAGTGCCCAGCGCCGCCAAAAGACGGGATGGACGCCGAGCTTCTCCGTATCCTCTTGAAAGCGGTCAAAGAGCTGGATTTAGAGGGGTCTCCACCAGAGGAGCCTTCTCGCAGCCATCTGGATGAATGGTTCCTTCCGGGGCGCCGTCAGGCCCCTCGTCAGCGTTCCTCTCCATTCTTCCCGGAGGTCCACGACGAGCTCACCAGATCATGGCGTGCTCCCTACTCCGCCCGCCTCCATACTTCTGCTTCATCCGCCCTCAATTCTATCGACGGCGCTGAAGAGAATGGGTACGACAAGCTGCCTCCCCTGGACGAGTCATTTGCCGCACACCTCTGCCCGCCCACGGCCATCAGCTGGAGAGCAAAGGCCGCTCATCCGTCCAAGCCTTGTAGGACCCCTTCAGCTCTCGCTGGACGTGCCTACACTTCAGCTAGACAGGCGGCTTCGGTGCTTCATTCAATGGCGGTCCTCCAAGTCTTTCAGGCCAAGATCCTCGCATCCTCCGATGAGTCTAGCCTGGACCCAGTGACCCTCAGGGAGCTGAGGAGTGCAACCGATCTGGCTCTGCGCGCCACCAAGACCACCGCTCAGGTGATCAGGAGGTCGATGGCCAGCCTTGTGGTGCTCGAGCGCCATTTATGGCTGACACTAACGGAAATCAAGGACGCGGATAAGGTCCCCTTCCTTGACGCTCCGGTCTCTCCCAAGGGTCTCTTCGGACAGGCGGTCAAAGGATTCACAGAGCGGAGGCACAGATATCATCCCAAGCTATGCAACATTTCCTGCCAAAGCGCTCCAGCTCCGCTGCTACCTCTAGTTGCCCTAAGTCTATGCTGACTCAGCAGCCCGCGAAGCCAGTACCTGCCGCCCCCGCCGTTCAGCCCGCTAAGGCTCAGCAGACGCGAGGACGCTCCCGCTCGGCCAGACGCTACCCCCTTCCTAAGTGCCAGGGACCCCAACCCAAGATTGCGTTGGACCCAGCACCTCAGGCGTCTTCCTGATCTGGGGGTAAGGAAGAGGATGGGGCCAGGTCTCGCTACGGCCGGACCACCTCCCAAGCAGCCTCTCTACGACCTCCTGACGCCCCGTTCAACTCTGGGTACAGAGGAAAATGTGTTTGTTGCAAACAATAGGCCCCTTCAAGCGCCCAAGCAATCAGCCGCTGTTATAGCGGGAAAAATAAAACACAAACATTTTCAAAAAGAGAGCAAATTTCCTCTTCCATTTCTCACGAGTATTCTGCCCCCGTGCGGCCAGTCACTCGAGTTAATTCAACCCCTCGCCACGCAGGCCGAGGCCTGGCAGGCCATCCCCGGAGTGTCGAGATGGGTCATGGGGATAATAAAGTGAGGATATTCACTCCAATTCGCTCGAAGACCCCCGCGCTTCAGCAACGTGGTCCCCACCTTAGTGCAAATCACTAATGGTGCTTGCGCTCAGAGGTGATGAATCTGCTGGCAAAAGGAGCTGTAGAAACGGTTCCTCCAGCTTAGAGCGAGTCGGGCTTCTACAGTCATTACTTCCTCATCCCCAAAAAGGATGGCTTGGTCTCTACTTTGCTCGGCCCATTCCTCGATCTTCTCAGAAGCCTGAATCATGCCCTCATGAAAAGGTTGTTCAGGATGACTACACTGAAACAGATCCTTGCGCAAATTCTCTCAGGGACTGGTTCTTTTCTCTGGACCTGAAGGATGCATACTTTCACAACCAGATAGCCCCCCATCACAGGCGATTCTTGAGATTTGCTTTCGAGGGAGTGGCTTATCAATACACGGTCCTTCCCTTCGGGCTGTCCCTGGTCCCCTGCACTTTTACGAAGTGCATGGACGTGGCTCTCTCCCCTCTGAGACAGATGGGAATCCACATTCTCAACTACCTCGACGGCTGGCTCTTCTGGCCCAGTCGGAGGCAGAACTAGTATCACACAGGACCCTCCTCCTTAGCCACCTAGAGCGCCTGGGACTCAGGGTCAATTTTGCCAAGAGCACGTTGTTCCCCAGCCAGCGAATATCGTTCCTGGGAACAATTTTCGACTCAGCTCAAATGAGAGCTGTAGTCGCGCCAGAATTGGCTCTGGCCATACGGAGACTGGCGGCCTCCTTCGAGATTGGTACCACTCGGCCTCTCAAAACGTTTCAGAGGATGCTGGGCCTCATGGCTGCAGCATCTCCAGTACTACGGTTGGACCTGCTGAGAATGGGCCCCCTCCAACACTGGCTGAAACCGCGGGTTCCATCCCATGCATGGCGTCACGGACGCCTGCATGTCAGGGTGAATCAGGCCTGTATAACAGCCCTGGCCCCCTGGAAGAGCTCTCGCTGGATGGAACGGGCGTGACCTGGTAGATGGTTTTGGCAGAAGGACAGTTGTCATTACAGATGCCTCCAACGCAGGTTGGGGGGCGCTGTGCGAGGGCATCTCAGAGGAGTGGACGCTCCATCCGCAGACGGTTCAGAGAATCTGGGAGATCTCAGGGCAATGCCGACTCTCACTGCCCAATTTATTACTCAAAGACCAGGGACGCGTTGGCCCTCGATTGGCCCAACCTCCTTCTTTATGTTTTTCCCCCGATTGCTCTGATCCCACAGGTAATCAGGAGAGTGAGGGAACAAGAACACAGGGTTATCCTGGTGGCCCCCTTTTGGATGAACCAGTTGTGGCTATCAGAGCTGACTCAGCTGTTGGTAGCTGCCCCTTGGCCCATTCCGTTGAGACGGGATCTCCTCTCTCAAGCGAACGGGACAATATGGAATCCTCGGCCCGACCTATGGGCCCTGCACATCTGGCCGCTCGACAGGAGCCTTCGTGCCTCCCAGAGCGAGACTTAAACACAATTTCGGAGGCTAGAACCCCGTCTACAGATGCCTCTAATGCCCTTAATAGTCAATTTTCCTCCCTTTGTGTCTAACCGCGGCCAAGACCCTCCTACGTCCGTTGTCAAGGTGTTTGTCATTCCATGCAAGAGCTCTGGATAAGGCACTCCCATCCACTCTCAAATTTTATGGATGGCTATAGCAGACGGCTCATGGCCCCTATTGCGGGCTCATCGTGGCGAAACCGCGCGGTTTCCACTTCTGAGGGGTACCCAGGAGGCCTGAATCCACCTCGACCCCTAACCCGTCCCTTTCATGTGATCTGCCCCCTGTTGCTGATGGCCCTGAGGGCCCCCTTTTCAACTGCTACGCCTACCAAACATTAGGTCGCTATCGCTAAAGACTGTTCTGCTTCTAGCACTAGCATCAGTAAGCGAATAGGAGACCTGCAGGCACTTTACATTAGCCCTGCCTGCCTGGAATCTGGGCCTAACGACCCTAAGGTCGTCCTGAAACGAAGGCATGGTTACGTACCCAAGGTGCTCTCCACTCCATTCAGAGCACAAGTCATTACCCTCTCTGTGCTTCCTCCCTCTGAAGAGGACAGAGAGTTATCTCTGCTCTGCCCCGTCAGAGCTCTGAGAATTTACATTGAGCATTCCTCCCCTTTTAGATGTTCGGAACAACTCTTTGTTAGCTTTGGTAACTGCACCAAAGGGCATCCGGTCATGAAGCAAAGACTTTCTAGGTGGATAGTAGATGCTATCACGCTAGCGTACTCTTCCTTGGGCCTACAGTGTCCCATCGGAGTACGGGCCCATTCTACCATAGGCATCGCCTCATCTTGGGCATGGTCTAGTGGTGTGTCCATTGCGGATATTTGTGAGGCGGCCGGCTGGGCCTCGCCCATCCACATTCGCAAGGTTTTATAACCAGGATCCTCTCCGCTTGAAGAGACACGCACTGTGTTACGCAAACAAGTCTGACAGACAGCCCTTGACCGTATCGCACTCAAGCTCTCTGGCATTAGTTCACCTGTCAGCTCTCGACCCCTGGGGTGCCGAAGTTGCATGAGAACTCTGGAACGATTAACCAGGTTGGGTGTGACCTAGGAAGCTCAGCCCGTCTTAGCCTTGGGTTGTTGCTAACTTCTCTATGGGCATTGGTTGCTTATGGAAGTTATGATACTTTTAGTCATTCCACTACATTAGCACAGCGTGATTGTACTATGTTCCCATATGCGTCTAAGCAAGACGTATGATGTAGTAACGCAGGACTACTCGTTACTACGTAATCCCTCGTTCCCTGAGATACAGGAAAGGGTGCTGCATTGCTAGCCGTGCTATGTAGCCATGCTAGTACTCAGTCATCGCTTCAAGTCAAAGTAACCTAAGAATCCTGTTGCGAACGTCCGCTTATATAGCCAGATGGGTCCGCCCTTTCTGGCGTCTTTGTCGCCAGTGTCTTCGTGCGCTCCGCTTTTTTTTCTGTTTTAGCATGTCTAACCAATGGCCGTGCAGTTTCACTGCGTGATTGAAAAAAAGGCTTCAGTTCAGGAGAAAAAAAGGCTTTTTTCCCATAGCGTCTTAGCAGACGCAGTACTCGTTCCCATATCTCAGGGAACCGAGGTTATGTTAGTAACCGAGTATGTTTAGCTCAGTAAAGAAAAGAAAAATAACATGCAAATGAAAAAAAAAGTGGGAAAGAAAGAAAGAGTTATATATTTATAACTATGTACACACATTTTTTGTTTATAGGTTTCAAAGATTTTTTGACTGTATCTGTCCAAATGACAGATTAATTTTTGCCAAAATATGTTACAGTTTGACACATTTGACAATGGCAACAACAAAAGATTTTGGATTTTCTAATTGCTTTGGATATAAGCTAATAAGACTATTACATTTTAAATTACACGCTACTATTTGGGGCATACACAAACGTTTGGGGTCACCAAGATTTTTTAACTTTTTTTTTTTGAAGAAATTAATATTTTTATTTAGCAAGGATGCATTAAATTGATCAAATATGACACAAAATATATCTATAATGTTACAAATTATTTATATTTCAAATAAATGCTGTTCGTTTCAACTTTATATTTATCAAAGAATCCTGAAAAAAATATACTGTGACAGATGCTTGAAAACTCTAAATCCAACGCTGGTAAGTGCACACGTTGAGCTTGCGCACTTTCTATAAAATCCATATTATGGTAAGTGCACACGTTTATCTTTGCGCACTTTCTAAAATCCACATAGCTGGTAAGTGTGCACGTTATGCTTTGCCCACTTTCTAAAATCCACATCAGTGGTAAGTGTGCACGTTATGCTTTGCCCACTTTTCTGAAATCCTGTATGGTAAGTGTTACGCGATATCAACCTCCTTCCCTTTCTCTGAGTTGATTTAGACCCTGGTACCTTGGGCTCCACTCATCTAGTGTGTCTCTGTGCTAAGTAACTGCTAGCTGTTCCACCTTTGGAACATTCTTTAGGTTCGAGCTCCCTCTCAAAAAAAAAAAACAAAAAAAAAAAAAAAAAGTTGAGACTGGACGTTGCTCCCTCAGCTACAGAGTTACTGCTAGCCACTCCAGCATTATAAGCCTTAGATCGAGTTGATGACTTCTCAAAAATAACGTTTTGGGATGCACCATTTCCATCTAAGGGCTGCTTTTTCAGAGTGCCACGAGAACCCCTTAAAACGGTATTTTTAAATCCATGTTATGGTAAATGTGCACGTGAAGTCTTTGTACACTTTCTAAAATCCACAATGTGGTAAATTCGCACGCTAGTACTCTGCGTTCTTTTCTAAACTCCTGTAAGGGCTAGATACGCGCAGCTCTTCGTTCTCTTTTCTAAGGGTTTAAACTCCCGGTTCCACCTTGAGCACCACTCTACCCATGTATCCTCAGGGATACCTACTTTAACAGGGTGTTGCTACTAGGGTTCTGTTGAGACAGTTCCTTCAGCATATACAGAGCGTGCGGTAGCCCCTGTGTGGCAGGCCAAGATTAGTATGATTCTAGGCTCTTGGTTGTATTCCTTTAAAGGAATCTATTTCTGATTCCAAGCTTTGAGCTCTACCCTGGGCCCAGGAATTCTGGCCCTAACAGGTATGTTTTTTGGGGTATGTAGCCTAGGCCTTTGGCCATATGGAATAATTTCACTGACAGCCGTCTAACGTCCCAGTGGCGACTCCCATTGCAATATGGTAGAGTTGGTACTTAGTGCTCGCAGTGGTTTCTGGCATGCACTCCCCTCAGCCTGGTGGCGTGGGTGTACCGTACCCCATAGCGACCCCTAGAGGACGCAGTTCAAAGTTCCCACAGAAGGGAACATCTCAGGTTATGTATTTAACCATGGTTCCCTAAGAAGGGAACGAGACACTGCATCCGGCTAGGTTTTCTGCCAATGCTTCCGGACGTCAAGCTTCATACCAAGAAGTAGATGCTGTGTTCTCCCGTCTCCTATTTATATTATATTGGTGTTATATCAATGTATGCTTCAGACCGGTCACGACGAGCGTCCCCATAGCGACCCCTAGAGGACACAGTTTCTCGTTCCCATCAAGGAACCATGGGTTACATATGTAACCTGGACCTTTTTAGACTACCATTGAGAATTTTACCCAACTATTTGTACAGACTTTCATTAAGCCCTAAGAATCGATCAACTTGTGGCAAATGGCATCCTATGACCCCTTTTAATAATGAAAAAATTTTTGTAAATTTATCAGTAATTAGCATTTTATATGATTTCTGAAGGACCATGTGACACAGAAGACTGGAGTAATGATGCTGAAATTTCAGCTTTAGCTTCACAAAAATAAATTACATTACACATTTCACAATATATTAACATAGAAAATAGTTATTTTCAATTGTAGTAATATTTTACAATGTTACTATACTATACTGTATTTTTGATCAAATAAATGCAGCCTTGCTGAACATAAGAGACTTTTAAAACTCATTTAACTACACTTTGAAGGTAAATGTATGTTTAGTTGCATTTTATTATTTGCATTTATCATTGTTTTTTTGGGTCATGGCTCATTAGTTACTGTATAAAGTATAGGTGAGGAGCTGGCACATGAATCTTCAGCTTCTGCTGCTGTGTTTCTCAGCTGTCCATGTTTGTTTCTTGTGCGCCAAGACTCACTTGAGCTGCATCTTAGCACACAGCCAAGATCAAAACCGCTGTTTGCTGGCTCCAGTCATATGATGTAAATAGAAAGCAGCACTGAACATGTGGCTCTGTCATTGCATGTTTGTCCTGAAGACAAGCAGGAGAGTGTTTAACCACATGAAGAGTGTGTGTGAGAAAATGTATGTTAGCCATGGGCCACGTTGAGTAATGACGCTTTTGTTAGCTCGCTAAGACAGGCCATTTCCCTTTCTCACTATGTATAACCTGAGAGGAAGTGTATTCAGTCAGCAGCACCAGTATGGTAATTATGTGCACAGCTGCTAGCAGCTCATCTGCATCTCCTTGATCTGTATCAACACGTGAAGTTAGCATTCTAGTTTTCACTTAAAAACAACAATGACAGTTTCCTGTTGGGATACTATTTACAGAAACACTAAATCTTTACAATAAACTTGCTGAAATGAGATATACAGTGGGTACGGAAAGTATTCAGACCCCCTTCAATTTTTCAGTCTTTGTTATATTGCAGCCATTTTGCCTAAAAAAAACATTTAAGTAAAAAAATGTTTGCCCTCATTAATGTAACACCACAACAACCCCATATTTGCGAAAAACACAGAATTGGTCTGACATTTTTGCAGATTTATTAAAAAAAAAAACTGAAATATCACATGGTCCTAAGTATTCAGACCCTTTGCTGTGACACTCATATATTTAACTCAGGTGCTGTCCATTTCTTCTGATAATCCTTGAGATGGTTCTACACCTTCATTTGAGTCCAACTGTGTTTGATTATACTGATTGGACTTGAATAGGAAAGCCACACACCTGTCTATATGACCTTACAGCTCACAGTGCATGTCAGAGCAAATGAGAATCATGAGGTCAAAGGAACTGCCTGAAGAGCTCAGAGACAGAATTGTGGCAAGGCACAGATCTGGCCAAGGTTACAAAAAACATTTCTGCTGCACTTAAGGTTCCTAAGAGAGTGGCCTCCATAATCCTTAAATGGACGTTTGGGATGACCAGAACCCTTCTTAGAGCTGGCCGTCCGGCTAAACTGAGCTATCGGGGTAGAAGAGCCTTGGTGAGAGAGGTAAACTCAAAGAGGAAGAACCCAAAGATCACTGTGGCTGACGCTGTGATGCGGGGTAGATACCCAGAATGCCGTCGGAGATGGGCGAAAGTTGTAGAAGTCAACCATCACGTGCAGCCCTCCACCATTGGAGCTTATGGCAGAGTGGCCTGACGGAGCCTCTCCTCTTGCATTTTGCTAACAAAACACCTGAAGGACTCCAAGATGGATGAGACCAAGATAGATTCTCATGGTCCGATAGAAGAGGGGGGGAGAAAACTGAAAAAAAAATAACAAATAAAGAGAAAAACACAACAAACTCAAATGAAAAAAGAAAAAAAAAGTGGGAAAAGAAGGGGGAAAGGGGGGGGGTGACTGAGACCAGATAGGGACCTTTTTTGCCTTAATTTCTAGCGGTCATGTGTGGCAGAAGACCAGTCACTTCTCCTCACCTGTCCAACGTCCCAACAAAGCGCCTGCTGTGAGCCTGGTGGTGGCAGCATCATGCTGTGTTGGTGTTTTTCAGCTGCAGGGACAGGACGACTGGTTGCAATCGAGGGAAAGATGAATGCGGCCAAGTACAGGGATATCCTGGACGAAAACCTTCTCCAGAGTGCTCAGGACCTCAGACTGGGCCGAAGGTTTACCTTCCAACAAGACAATTACCCTAAGCACACAGCTAAAATAACGAAGGAGTGGCTTCACAACAACTCTGTGACTGTTCTTGAATGGCCCAGCAAGAGCCCTGACTTAAACCCAACTGAGCATCTCTGGAGAGACCTAAAATGGCTGCCACCACTGTTTACCATCCAACCTGACAGAACTGAGAGGATCTGCAAGGAGGAATGGCAAAGAATCCCCAAATCCAGGTGTGAAAAACTTTGCATCTTTCCCAAAAAGACTCATGACTGTATTAGATCAAAAGGGTGCTTCTACTAAATACTGAGCAAAGGGTCTGAATACTTAGGACCATGTGATATTTCAGTTTTTCTTTTTTAATAAATCTGCAAAAATGTCAACGATTCTGTGTTTTTCTGTCAATATGGGGTGCTGTGCGTACATTAATGAGGGAAAAAAATTAACTTAAATGATTTTAAAACTGGCTGCAATATACAAAATGAGGAAAAATTTAAGGGGGTCTGAATACTTTCCGTCCCCACTGTATATATATAGAATTTATCATTTATTTTTATTGCAATGCGCTTAGCGTAGGCTTAACTAAAACTAAAACCATAAAAAACATTTTTGTTACTTTAAATAAAATAAACATTAACTGAAACAAAATAAAATGTAAAAAACTTAAACTTTGAAATTTTATTTCATTATTTTAAGTACTAATACAGTTAAAACTAAATAAACTAAAACTATTGAAAATAAAAAATACCAAATACTACATAGAAAAAATAAAATGACAAAAACAGCAAAATTACTAAAACTTCAAAATTAAAGTAAAAAATAGATAGATAAAAATAAAATCAAAATATCAATATTTAATATAAAAAACTATAATAATATATCAATGCAACTAAACCCATTTATTGTATATTTATTGTACTCCAGCACTATAGGGTGCCTTGCATATGAATGTTTAAAGGGGTGGTTGACTGCTTTTTTTCTTTTTAAGAAGTGTTTGCCAGCAAGTATTTCTGGCTACCACAGCAACCGGGTGTGCATCCATGTTTAACGCTTCTCGTAGCTATGTGAAAAATATCTGTCTGTTTATACACATAAAGTGTATAAGTGGAACACACATGATTTGAATGAGAGAGAGAGAGATTCAGAGCAGAGCGTGTGCAGAGCAGGGGATGCGAGGAACATGATTAAGAACCGCTGCTTTAAAACACTGATTTTTGAAACTTGTGAATCAATTAGAATCGTTGCGAAATCAGTGTTTCCTCGCATTGGTCCTAGTTTACGGATGTTGGGGGGGGTGGGTGGGGTAGTTCCGTGTTTTTTATTGGTTAAATTACATTTTAAATTAATTTAAAAAGCATGTCTAATTAATTAAAATCATGAAATTTAAACAATTTAACATCAATTTATTACAAGTTTAACAAATATTACGTTTGGGGCCCTATGAAATGTTTTATTTGTCCAACCTTATGTTTTATTGTAACCAAATTCTGTTTTAGCATGTCTAATTTGAAAGCATAAAACAATTTTCATTTATTCTTGCAATAGCCTTATGATTTTTTTGCTCAGAAATTCTGTGTTGTGTATTTAATTTTTTTTAAGGCATAAAACATTAATTTAATCTAATCTATCTTTTAAGTAATGACAATTAAACAATTTTTTTGGGGGGGAAGTAAAGGTAATTTAATATTACAATTAAAACAATGAAGAAATATTGAATGCTTATTCCTTAAAAATAAGGTTTTAATAATTTTAGTAGTAGTAGTAGCAGTCTGTTACGTACATTCTACTCAACAGTAGTAATATGTGAGTAATAGCCAATGCCCTCAAGTTAAACCAAACATTTATTTTGACAGGTTGCCGTGAACAACTTCCAGCTGCTGTGTATGTGATATGACGCTAGTTTTACTCAAATGAAACGGTCAAATTCTCATGAAGTGACTCTCAGAGCAGTTCTGGAGATGTTGTTAATGTGTTTATGTCCTCATTTAGTGAGACGGCAGACGCTAATATCACCGGGAGCTTTTCAGTACGAGTACTACACAAAACCGCGCGTCTGCGCCATTCATTACCACAGAGACATGCAGAATTCATATTTAAATATGAATCGGAGTGGGCTTACTTGTGAGTGTGTGTGTGTGTGTGAGCGCGCGCATCGGGCGGAACTCCGCTGTGTGTGATACAGAGAGCGCGACCATAATGTAGAGACCGAAATTACATGCCGTCGTGTGAATAAGATAAATAACATAAGGCTATTTAGTTTGCTTATGAAAGAACAAGGTATAGACATGTTCTATAAGAAAGGTAACTTTTAAATGACTTCTGTTGTGATCTGGCGTTATAGAGAAAATATAATTAAATAAAATTAACTTGACTTTCATGGGGGGCGGGGGGTGCCGTTGGGGGGACGGGCCGCCCCCCTAAAATAATGGCAGGGGAAACACTGGAAGACAGAATCGTGTTTCATAAATGAATAGATTTTTTCACGCACCCCTAGTTTGACCGGCATTGCACAATCTTGTTTGGTGGGTTTATGTAAATTTCAGGGTTTATGATGTCACCAACCCGGGAAGAAGCTCATTGTAGTCCCTACCAGCTGCAACTGTAGGCATTAAACTGCCATAATTTTAAAAGACAATATCAATGCATTGAACTTTCAGCGTCACAAGTTTGCAGATATTGTTTATGCTCAAACAGCAACATTACACACTAACTAAAGTTAAAAAAGTGAAATCACAATCAACCACCCCTTTAAACGTTATGACTAATTAACACCTGGTTACCCAGAGAAATCAGACGCTAACTGCTCTGCCACCTGAATGTCAACAACAGCCGGCCTGCCATCAGCTGTGTTGAAAATCCTTTGGGTTTGGCTTGGTTGCTATGCTAAAGCTTCAGATCAGTACAGCTTCAGGGTAACAGTTATAAAGATTAACAGCTTAGCAGTGACAGCAGATGTCTAATAAAATTGGGTTCCCTTTGAGTATGGAAGAAAATAGTAACATATCGGAGCTGTGCTGCACTAAAAGCTTTAGAAGTTCTTGCACAAGCAATGCACTGCAAAAAAAATAATTCTTCCCCAATATTATTGTTTTACAGTACAATATACAGTAAATATATCTTGATTTAAGAATATTCAGATATTTATACTGGAAAACTAGACAAAAATACCAAAATACCAAAATCATCAGTGGCATGTCATCAGATGCTAATTCACTAAATCAGCAAAGTTAAGTGTTTTTCTCCCATAATATTTGACTCTCCTACCACAAGGTTTCCAATGACCATGACCATCATGAAGACTATCAGGCACATGCTCGCTCCCACCACCTCCATGCAGTCCCACATGGTCTCGATCCACTCTCCACACAAGATCCGAAAGATGATGAGGAAAGAGTGGAAGAAGTCGTTCATGTGCCAGCGGGGCAGCTCGCAGTCCTCAGAAATCTTACAAACGCAGTCCTTGTAGCTCTTGCCAAAAAGCTGCATGCCCACCACGGCAAAGATGAAGACGATGATGGCCAGGACAAGCGTTAGGTTCCCCAGGGCACCTACTGAGTTGCCAATGATCTTGATCAGCATGCTAAGGGTGGGCCAAGATTTAGCCAGTTTGAAGACACGTAGCTACTTCCAGCACATCCGTCAGAGAGGGGCACAAACACACATACCGTGAGAGACACAATAGCATACAAAGTTAAACCACATACCATTTTTATACTAGGGTGAGGTATTTCTTAAATTCATACATTTTCCAGAAAGCATAAATCACACAAACCATGAAATAAAAAAAGGTATTGAGGGGTTGAGATGCAGACTTACCAAACGGAAGGACCTGAGAACGGACAATCCTTGAACATTGGCCAGTCCCAATTCTACCAGGCTGAGTGTGACAATGATACTGTCAAAAATGTTCCAGCCCACCTGGAAGTAGTAGTAGGGGTCCATAGCAATGAGCTTGAACACCATTTCAGCTGTGAAGATTCCTGTAAATACCTTGAAGAATAAGATTTAATGTGATGTGAGATACTACTAATAACCTGAATTAATGGCAGCCAATTTAAACCGTTTAATCAGCTTTGCTGTTATTTACAATTACAGTTTATTTTTCCTGATGCCAATGCACTTAAATGACTAATAAAATAAGAAAGCTTTTGTGTTCTGCTGTTCAGGGATATATGCTATCTAAGGCAAGCCCAGAAAGGGGAAAAAGCAATAAGGCCACTTGTTACAGTTAATGCATTAACGAACAAGAAATAACAATGAGCAGCAACAGAGTTTTCATTTGATACAGTATTTAGAAATCTTTGTTAACATTATGTGAATTAATATGCAACAGTTTATTGTTAGTTCATGTTAGCTCAGGTCCATGAAAAAATATTTGATTTTAATAATGTATTAGTGAATGTTTGACATAACATGAAATGTAATACTGTATATATATTACAGTGCTCTACAGTATTATATATATATTATCATATATACTGTATATGCACTGTATATATATACAGTATTATATATAATATATACTTATTACTATATATATAGATTATAATATTAAAATGCAAGTTATGAACTAGCTACAACAGGGCCATGCTGGTAAACCAGCTCTTAAAAAAAGAAAACAATGAGATCGGCAGTGTATATATATGCATAGAGTTTAAACAAGGTAAATCCTCAAGATTCTAAAAATTGAACAGTTATTTGACAATAATACATAAGTATTGAGACTGATACTAACCAAGTTTCCCACTGAGAGAACATGTTCGAAATCTGGACTCATTGGGTAGTGCTCCATGGCCATGAAAAGTGTGTTGAGCACAATGCAGATGGTGATACCTAAATCCACAAATGGGTCCATCACTACAAAATGAACCCACTTCTTAAATATGATCCAGGGAGTGCAGCAGTCCCATTTAAAGAAAATATCAGCGAACTTGTACCAGCCAGGGGGACAAGGCCTCTGAGCATCTTCCAACTCTAGGGAGACAAAGAGAGATTGAAAACACTATTTGAACAGTTTCCATTTAGGGTAAGCAGTGAATGAACACCAGCAGAGTGACAGCAACAAGTTCTGCCAGTCTAAAGTCAACTCATGGCTCTGAAATAGTCCAAAGATTAACACCACTCAGAGGAAGTTAACAGGTTTTTCTCCACACACAATGAGTCTGACCTTTGCTTAGGATAAATCTCTATCTTCAGATGCTCTCAGGCTGTTCTGTCAGACCATGGTACAATAATCTATAAATAAATTAACTTCAGGGACATAAAAATCGCCAGTCTAAGCCCAGTGCATTTACATTCCTGCTATTGGGACTTCACAAGAAATAGTTGAGGGTTTTCAGCATGTCTTTGATCATGTCATGGTTATAAATGTACTGCATTTGAACTTTTATGTGCCAAACTATTTTGATGTCTAAAATCTTGACGTCCTGACATTCTGAAACATCTGGAGAAGCATAATAAATGGAAAAACTTGACATGCTCAGTAACAAAGCTACTTAATAAGGTATTTAAATGAATATCCTTTTAATTTGCAGTTAATCGACCCTCAAGGAGTTTCTTCAAGCTATTACCCTCCATAGTTGCAGTGAGCACACTGATAGCACTAGCTGTTCTCTTGGAGAGTTTGGGCTGGTCCAGGTACTGCATGCTGTGTTTGGAGCTCATGGATTTGTGGTCGTCTTCAGCTGATAACTGGAGGATAAATGAAACAGTACAGATGTCATCACAATGGCAAAACATACTAGTACTAGTAATACTATCTGGAGTGAAGCAATTGTGATTTTGAAGTTTGCAATCTCTAAATGACTAGAAAAGAGACTTCTATTTAACATTCAGTTATTACAATAAGTTCATACTGAATCTAGACATACACTAGTAGGTATGCATCAAACTCATACTCTGTGGTATGCATCAAAAGGTCATTATAATCATGAGATCATCAACATTCTGTCAAGTGTGTTGAAACTTTTGACAGGCTATGTATAAAAAACACTAATCAGAGGTGTAAAAAGTACTGAAAAATTGTACTTCCTTTAAAGTACAGATACTATGTCAAAAAACTCTACTCAACTGAAACTCCAGGTACCTACCCCAAAAATTTGAGTGAAAGTAAAAATATACACATTTAAATGTACTTAAGCGTTTAAAATATTTGAAAAATTATGAACTTTGTAAAAACAAACTGTCAGAATATACTTTCTCATTGTTCTGAATATACAGTATAAAACTATAAAACTCTGTTTTTTCTGAAAACAAATTCTGAAAACAGTTACCTGAACATTTTCAGGAGATGATTTTACAGTGATTTAGCAATATAGTGATTTTTAGATTAATAATTAAGAGTAATCATGAACCGTGTTCACACTTGACTCAAGTTCATCCATAAAAATAACATTTTTATTTTTAAATAACTGAATCATATGTATTTTGTACATTTAAGTCTAAATGAAACTGTTACAGAGTAAAAAGTATTATTTTTATCTTGTAAATGTAACTGAATAAAAGTACAAATATTTGGTTTTAACTAGGGCTGCCCCCTAATAGACGTCAATAGAAGAGGCCTGGTCGACCAAAATTGTATTATTCGTTTAGTCGCAGAAAAACAAAATCCACATTGGCGAGCTGCCATCTTATGTCTGGTCTTTGTGTAATTGTTACATCGGGCAGGACATCCAAACGCTCGCCTATCATTCGTCAACCTCAAATATGACTTATCATCTGAAATATGTTAGTAGCAGCAACTTTACATGACCGCTCAATCTAATGTTAACCTAGAAAAATGTGCGCTATTCAAGTGTGTGGAAGCGGAACAGCGCTCACTGCAGGACAGATGGAGGCGCCGGTGTGCTCACTTGCTCTTAAAATACTCCCTCATTTTTGCTCATACAGATAAAAGTAACACATCTTTCAAATCTGTAAAGACTCTTCGTTTATTTGTGTGCACTCACAATAACAACAAAACATGGCGTTTTTGTAAAATAATAAAAGCAACAGGATGCGCTTTCTGCAGTCTCGGTCTCTGTGAACTTGAACACGAAACTCAGAAACTCTGTGTATAGCCTACGTGCCTTACAGATATGAAAACATAGCCTATCTATAGAGAGCGAAATGTCTATTTTCAAATAAACCAGTTCAAATGGAAAAAAAATCTTCTCAGATTATGTAATCCGTTCGAAACCTGCATACAGGCGCGTCCACTGCAGAGATGACGAGTCAGTGTCGCCGACTTCATCTCTTAAAGCAAAAACAAAGAAAGCACTAGTTTATCAATGAATTATTAAAATGTTAATGCAGTCTCCTTACTGTTTTTTATCTGACACATTCATAATCATTACTTCTGCCGGTGCGGTGTGGCAAGCTTTATGCGTGCGCTTGAGTGCTTATTACGCAATGTAGGCAATTAAAGGCACATTATTATGATTTAAATGGTTTATTAATAAACGTGCGATTATTTGACTAATACTTCAAATGAACAACTACTAGTTGACAGAAAAATCTTTAGTTGGGGGCAACCCTAGTTTTAACAGAACCGAAGTAAAGTACAGACTCCCAACAATATAGTAGAGAAGTACTCTAACTCAAACTCTTTAAACCTGACTCTAAAAATAATGTTAAAATACTGATGTCAAAATTACATTACCTCTTTGTTAGAAGAGGCTCTGTTGACAATGAGGCGAGGCACTAATCGGCCGTTACAGTCCTTTATAACATCATCACCGCCAAGACTGTGCAGGGAACCTGTCATGTTTGACCCTCGACTTTGTGTCGCCTGGCTGGCTAAAGATGCTTTACTGCCTGCCTGTAATTTAAATAAACCACTATATATCAACATATAAGTGTAAGGTATCAATGTAAATCAATTAATAGTAAGTATTTTGGGGTTTTGATATGCATTACATTGTCAAAATGATTGCATTGTGAATCTGAGGTAGCACTAGTCTTTAAATAATTTAACCGTATTTTAAAGTGAAATATATGGTAGTCACCTGACCTCTTGCTCTTGGTTCCTGAGTTGCTCAAGTAATCTTTGAAACTCCTCTTCTTTCTCACGAGCTTCAGCCAAGTTGGCTTCGTTCTGCTCATCGTATGCCATAGCAACCACAGCCAAAATCAGGTTGATGAGGTAGAAAGAGCCCAGGAATATGATCACCACAAAGAAGATCATGTAGGTCTTCCCAGCGGCACGAAGGGTCTAACAAGATGGAAATGGAATTTAATTTGCGTGTACTATTCCAACAAATAAACAAACATAAAAATGACAAGTTAACAGACCAACTGGAAGAGATTCTCCCAATAGTCCTGAGTCATGAGTCTGAAGAGGGCGAGAAATGCCCAGCCAAAGTTGTCATAGTTGGTGTAGCCATAGTTCGGGTTTTGTCCAGCCTTCATACATGTGTAACTTTCTGGGCACCTCCTTTTAAAACAACAGACAAAAAATTTAATTAATCTTTATCTTTTCATACATAAATCTTTGTTGCTTTTATGGTGTATTACAATTACATAGCTATTGATATGTATTATCAATATATTAAATTACAAGCATTTTTTTATTACTGAACGTAAACCAACTTACCCAGCATCAGAGCTGTTACCACATATCAAAGCATCTAAACTTCCTTCCAGAAAGTATTGGTTTTCTGCAGAGTATAACAAGTATAATAAGGAAGTTTATAGCAGGCAATATATTAATCATTCTATGATTTTTTATTCCAAAGTGACTTGCCAACATTTTTTTTAAATCACATGCATTAATACCTTTGTGTCTAATATTTAAAATTCAAACCTCAAATGAAAAAAGTAACTGTAAAAAAATTTCTAAATTTTTTCAGCTTTACCAAATACTGTAATTATTATCTTGCAATTACATGTAGTACTTGGTGTTTTAACTATGTGATGACATAATTGAGTAAAAAATATTTAATGGAAATATTTAATAATCTTGACCTGACTTCACCTTCATTGTCTATGTATGCTTTGAAATCGAAAGTATCTGTGACGTTGAGGGTGGTGTCATTGACCATGGTGTAGTTGTAGTCATCAAAGATGGTGCTGTTGGGAATGGGCCAACGGATGCACTTGTGGCGTAGATTTCCCATGAACAGCTGCAGGCCAATGAGGGCAAATACAGCCAGTGCAAAAAGAGTCAAAATCATAACATTTACCATCTTCTTGACAGACTGAATCAAAGCCCCGACGATGGTTTTCAAACCTGAGCAGAAAGTACAAGGTGAAAACTTTTTGAAATTATTTTTTGAAAAATATGGAGAGTGGAAAATACGCAATAGAGAAACAAATCCTTTTTTGTATACAGTAAAAAAAATAAAAATACAATGCAAAGGTGTCATTATTAAATTATAGAAATAAACATTTGTATACAGACATACAAGAAAACAAAAACATCATGGAAAACATTTGCTTTCGTGTGGTTTTGTGGTTTTCCTTTTTGTGACTTTAAAGAACTGTTGCATTACATACAATTACATACAATTTTTAACACAATTATTACATACCAGGAATAACTGTGATTGTTTTGAGAGCTCGAAGTACACGAAATGTCCTCAGTGCTGACACATTACCAAGGTCTACAAACTCTGTGATGTACCTGGAAACAATCAAACCACAAATCAATTTGTGAAATAGGCAGAACAGATCAGCTAATGTAAAATATGCTTGGAATACAGAAAACAATTAGTCCCATTTAATTGTAATTATATAGAAAATAAGGATCAGCAAAGTCTTCAGCTTCTGAGATTTTGTGTTTGTATTTTTTTAAGTCCTCTAGTAATTTTTTTGGTTAGCTGTTCCTGGCAGTGGAAAAAGATTGGTTTTAATGTGTTATATATAGATCCGTCGACCACTGGCCAAATGGCAGCATTAGCTGACAGTCATTGAGAAGGTACCTGAATGATACTAAGCATGCAGGGTGTCATTGTTCTCTGGACTCCATTTCCCATGTCTTCCTTGCCCCTGTGTGATCTTGTCATGTGCTACCCTTGTCTGTGTGTTATGTTCTGATTGGTTCCTTGGTTGCATGTGTCTTGTTTTCATTGGTTGGTTTTGTCATGTGTTGTCCTTGTCTAGTATAAGAGTTGCTCACACACGCTCCAATTTAGCTGATTATTGTTAGCTTGTAGCATGTTCCTAGTTTCTGTGTTTTCCTAGTTCCTAGTTTTCTGGCCTTGCCTTTGTGTTTCTTGATCCTTGGACTGTTTATCTATTTTATGATCTTTGCTTCCTGCCCTTCCTTGCCTGTTTTTGGATTACCCTTTTGGATTACCTTGTTTGCTATTGTACTGCTGGTGTTTGACCCTGCCTGGTTTGACCACATTTTGGAATAAAGCCTGCATTGTCACGACTCTTCACGTAACACAGGGTATCACTTGTGTGAACATTGCAAAAATTAGATCAAAGAACCACTAAACCTTAAAGGAATAGTTCACCTAAAAATGTTCTCAAAATGTAGTCACCATTAGGTGACCTAACATGTAGAAGAGTTTGTTTCTTCACAGAAACAGATTTGCTCATCAGTGGATTACTCTGCAGTGAATGGGTGCCATCAGAACTAGAGTCCAAACAGCTGATAAAAACATACATACTCCATACTCCCAAGTAACCCCATGATGATCCAGAGTCCCATCAATTAACGTCTTGCAAAGCAAAAAGCTGCATGTTTGTAAAAAACAAATCCATCATTAAGGTGTTTTAACTTTAAAGTGGTCATCGGATGCAACATGCACTTTTACAAGTTGTTTGAACTGAAATGTTTGTTGGCAGTGTGTGTACACAACCACCCTATGATGATAAAGATCCACCTAGTGTTTTTTTTTATGTTGTTAAATCATTTTCCCCTTTCTCAAATCAAGCCATTCTCAGATACCTGTCTGTGTGACGTCACACAGACCCAGCCTCCTCCCACGATTGTTGACTGACACTGTCGTCTTACCATAGACCCCCTCTGAGTGAGCTGTCATCAGTCCGCCATTGTTTCACAGCTGGAGCAGATGTAGACAAGAATGAATTCTAAGCGATTGAGGTGTTTTGTTGTTGGATCTAATAATGAACATAACAGTCTTCATTTTACTCCCGACATCTGAGCCACTGACGACGCAGTGGATTACCTTTGTTTTTGAAGGGAATGCGCCCCCTGATCTACGTAAATGCGTCTATGTTCGCGCGAATCTTTCGTGATCCAGCTTCACCTACAGAAATGAGAATTATGTTTTGTAATGAATCTCTGCAAATCGCCTTTCCTAATAACGTGCTAGTTAGCAAGTTCCACAGCTAAAGTTTAAGCTATATATTCTTAGTTAAACAAATATATAATATACTGTATATATATAATTATATGCCCCCCCCCCCCCCCCCCCCCCCAAAATGTGCTCCGATGACCCCTTTAAACTCTCGCTCTGGCCAAATACATCCATAATCCATAATAATACTTCCAGTGAAAAAGTCCATCCCCTTTTGTCCTCTTACATCAAAATCCACCCACACATTTGTTTTGAACAGGTTTTGACTGTTTTCACTTGCAACTGGAGCTTGATCTGTGAATATTTCTCTCCTGATTCACTAAATAAACAAATATTATGGATAGAGGACTTGTTTAAAGTTAAAAACACCTTAAAGACCCATTAATTTTTTACATACATGCAGCTTTTCATTTCGCAAGATTGAGTGACAAGATGAACTGATGATTAATTGATTGACTGGAGTCGTGTGGATTACTTGTTGATTATTGTTTTGTTTTTATCAGCTGTTTGGTCTCTCATTCTGATGGTACCCATTCACTGCAGAAGATTCATTGGTTAGCAAGTGATGTAAGGCTAAATTTCTCCAAAACTGTTCTGATGAAGAAACAAGCTCATCTACATCACTTGAGGATTTTGTGATATTTTTAGGTGAACTATAAATTACATACATGCATGTATATATATATTTATATACACTGTATGAATTGAAATACTCACGTCATGCTGATCACCATGAAATCAAGCCAGTTCCATGGATCACGGAGGAAATGTGAAGGTCCGATGCAAGAATCCGAGACAAACTTTGATTGTTGCTTCACTATATATACCCAGTAAAACATACCGTAAAATAACAATATATATAAATCAATATTTCTCATGAATAAATTATCATAAATAGGTGCCGCAGAGCCACAATTATATTGTGCTAGTATTAATATTGAACATACACGTATCAAATCAGTGTAATGTACAAGTCTACTTTTTCTGTTACATATATGGGATATATTTAAAATACAAATAAAAAATAAACCAACACAGAAATGTGTAATTATTTCCTATAGATATTTTACTTTTGGCAGCAGCTATTTGCACTACATGTAAATACATTATAAAACAGTATGCAATAATAACATATTGATTGCAAATTATAATTTTAATTCAAAGTATTAAATGGATATGCCCTTCCCTTCACCTACCCTAAGCATACCCGATATTTTATTTTGACTCTTCGATTATTTCCTTCATTTTTTATTGAAAATAAATGCCTTTCCGATGTGATATGAGATTTAAAAAGAAAGAAAAAAAAGTTTGGCAAAAGGTGGATTCGAATTCAAGTCGATCGTGTCAAAAAGACAACTGTATGTGCTTTATCAGCTACACCACTCGAGCTGTTGTTTGACTGTCGTCATTTGTAGTGTTGACTATCCCAACCACAGGTTGGTAACTTCTGCCAGCAAGGTGGGCTGTTTGCATTTAGTGTAAATAGACACTCCATTTACTTTTTCATTACTCGCTAACCTTTCATCCCTCCAAAATTATTCGAGACTTCTACTAGTACTCAACAGATCACTTCTGCTGAAAATGTGTGTGTTCACACAAGGCAGCTCTTACTCGACAGTTTTACTCCAGGCTGGAGGGTTACTCATTGTCATGAACACGCAGTTGGACAGGATAGTGATCATGATGACCATACTAAAAAATTTGAAGAACAGTCAAGGTAAATATGGCAAATAAGTAATGACACACTACTGCATCAATCATGATAAACAAAAATTAAATTGAAATGATGAGAATGAAAAGGATATGAATGTATAAGAATTTTGATGGCTCCTCTTCTGACAAGGCTAAAAGGACTGATACAAAACAGCGCTGGTTCAGCAGTAAACCTGTAGATTGTGTTTCCCTTACTTATGACAATAAAAGTCTGCAAATGAGAAAGAGGTTAACACAAAGGTTTAAGAACACTTATGGACACCAGATGAACAGAGGTTTAGTTTTAAATACAGAGCACTGCACTTAATAGTTATGGGTGTGAGAATGACCTTCTGTGTTTTATAGAAGGGGTCTATGTCCTCCAGAGGAGTGTTGAGGAGATCCACTGGTGGGTCACCATAGATCATTGGCAGGCACTTTCCTGCCTCTAAATCACTGCTCGGGGCCTGTGGTTCCTCCTCAACCCCCTCTACATCCTCCCTGGTGCTCCTCTCCTGGATGAGCCTGTCGATTTCCACCAGCGACTCTGGGGTGAATCTGTGGAAGACGTTGTTGCCTGTGGGAGGGAGCAGGCTTGCCATCTTGGCATCGCGAAGAGATACCACCTCAACGGGGAATCTCTACACCAAGCTCCTGAAAGAGAGGAAAAATATCTTTGAATTATGGCAAATGTCACTATGGACTTCATATATGAAAATCATTTATGAATATGTAATCATACATATGCAGCGCAGTTTTAGGGAAAACTATCAAAATTAAAAGAAAACCTTTCTCTATTGCAAAACTTACTTACATTTTTTTGTTGTGAATATATTGCAAGAGATGCAAAGAATGAGAGCTGCTCTCCCAAAGCAAATTATTCAGAGTCAAGCATCTTTAAGATGTATTTGTAGGCAGCGGCTATTTGTACTAAGTGTAAATAGCGATAGAGGATATTTACACTAAGTAAAATAGCATATTTTCTCAGTGATAGATGCTATTTACGCTATGTGCAAATAGCGATGGATTTTATTTACACTAAGTGACAATAGCATTTTTTAGTGATGCTATTTACACTAAGTGCAAATAGCTATAGATTCTATTTACACTGTTAAAATAGCAGGATTTTCTGCTATTTATACTACTTATTGCAAATAGTGGCAGTTATCTGCACCTCATATTGTAGTACATTATAAAACAGTATGCAATAATAACGTATTGAGTGTAAATTATAATTTGAATTCAATTTATTTTAGTTTTTAGATTATTATTTTAGATTATTTCCTTCATTTTTATTGAAAATAAATGCCTTACCCATGTGATTTGAGATTTGAAAAGGGAGAAAAAAAGTACAGCAAAAGGCGGGTTCGAACCCTGGTCGATCGCATTTAAATGAATATGGCACATGATTTACCATCTACACCACTAGAACTGATGTATGACCATTTTTTGTAGTGTTGACCACCCCAATCACACTTTGGTGGGTGGCGTTAGTGTAAATAGCCTCTGTCAACAAGGCGGGCTACTTGCAATTAGTATAGACACTCCATTATTGGTATAGTGTTTTACACAATGTTTCCAAGCAGCTTCACATAAATAAAACAGGAAAATAACAGTGGTAATGTTGTAAAATCAATCAATTTTGATACAAATTCAGTGTAAGCTCTACAGAAGATGAACATGGCATTGTTCAGCTCAATTTAGTTCAATGTTGTTTCAGCACAGTTTAATAACTAAATAAGTGTGAACAGGAGTGTGAAATATGCAAATTATGTCATCAAAAGCAGTTTACATCCACAATGTAGGACAGACTGCATTAATACAAACCACACCTAAATTCACTAGAACCCCAAAGAACCCTGCGTTTACACCAAAGACAGATTTAGTGGGTTTCCCTCATTAAAAGGCCAGGGACAGGCCCCTTCACTGACAATGACCTAGTGCGTACATACCTACATGTACATCCTCACTGTTTAACAATATAAATCATATATGCATAAAACAGTTCACACAAAATATACGAGATTTGCTTTATTTTGGCATGAAGCAATAAATGGCAGAAAATGAATGGTTCAGGAAACAAATTTCTGGACCACTGATTGCACAGAATTCCTAAAATGTATATACGTGTATCTATTTTTGGCTTTTATTCAGAATGGGATCAAGACATTATACAGTTCAGACATGATTAATCCTTAAAAGCCTAATATATGATATAATAGTCAAAAAATCTATAAAAAGGTTGAGTATAATATTTGATACATTTGCCTTTTATGGCAAATATGGTATGATGTAGAGGATATGAGAGTATGGAGCTCATACTCAACAGCTTAATTTTATTCTTAGTTTTATTCAGAGGCCCAAACTGAGCAAAATATGCAATTTGGTGCAGTTGCTGATATTTATATTTATTTATATTCTGACAGCTTGTAAATTAAATAACAGTATAGCAGAATACTAACACATATACAATACATACAAGTTGTAATACTGTATATTATTAAGATTATTAAAGACATTATTATTTTATAGTTAGTTGTACATATTTAGTTACTTCAAAAAATATATATGTATAATATTATTATATTATAAACATATGACACTTTTTTACTAAATGCCATTTATTTTGCTAAAAAAGTATAAACTATAAGTCAGATGACAGAGAGCATGTAGTAGATTTTGTAAACCAGATTTTTCAGCAAAGTTGTAATCATGTTGATCATTTAGAGGATATGCGTATATCCAATACGATACATTGGGCTTTATAGTGTTTATATCAGAAAGAAAGGTTACATGTTCAACCCAAGGTAGAGATTTCTGATATTATTATACCTTGAGTTAGCTTACTTCTGATCACATTAATAAGGTAATGACCTATAAAGTATTTCTGAACAATAACTGTACACCATTGAGGTTTTAAATGTCTGTTAAGATGACTGTGGACTGCCAGGAAAGGCCACATTGCAAGCTGACTTTGAAGATGTGCACTTAGCAGACTAATACATCCTGTAAGACATGAACTACTACCAGCTGAACCTCCAGTCTGCAACACACCACCTGTAAAATCCCATTATTGAGACATGGGGCAGCCCAAATAAATGTGAAAATATGCAAGACAGGCTCAGGAGCCGTAGCAAGACACTTTCCCACAGTACCAAAGAGAACTGAACATTACTCTAGAACATCATATTACTTATTAATATAGCAGACACAGTCACCCAGGCCAACTAGATCATAGATCTGAACATAGATCACGGCGAGATCACAGAGACACAGCCAATGGCAGCCCACTACTACATTGGAGGAGGTTCTACATTGTGTCAGGCCGCCATTTTGTATCTTTCTGTTTGAACACACTGTGAAGTAAAACATTATAACAAATATATATTAACATTTATAAAGAACAAAATACAGATCCTTGTTTATTAATTCTGTAATGTCCTGATTTACCCATATAGTGGGTATTCAATGAGGAATAGCATAACATCCTGCATCTTGTGCTCGTAGGGGAAACTGCAAAAATGACTTGCTTAAATGAAAGTCATTTGTGACCCTGGACCACAAAACAAAAAAAATTGAGATTTAAGGGTCAAATTTTTGAAATTGAGATTTATACATCATCTGAAATTTGAATAAATAAGCTTTCCATTGATGTATGGTTTGTTAGGATAGGACAATATTTGGCTGAGATACAATTATTTGAAAATCTGGAATCTGAGGGTGCAAAAAAAAAAAAAATCTAAATATTGAGAAAATCACCTTTAAAATTGTCCAAATGAAGTTCTTAGCAATGCCAAAAAAAAAACAAAAAAATATATTACTAATCAAAAAGTAAGTTTTGATATATTTATGGTAGGAAATTTACAAATTTTCTTCATGGAACATGATCTTTACTTACTATTCTAATGATAAATTAATAATTTTGACCCATACAATGTATTGTTGGCTACTGCTACAAATGGGCATATACCTGTGCTACTTATGACTGGTTTTGTGGTCCAGGGTTACATTTGGTCTTGACAGTGATCCTTACAACTTACCAAATAACTAGTGGTCCATAGACATTGACATGTGGCCGAGAATCAGGTTTCCTGACATTTGTATTTACCTATTTTCGATGCCGAGCCAATACACAAAGCAAAGTCTGAACACTTTATCTGCTAGAAAATACTGTAAATACAATATAGCTAGATCTAAATTCACAGGATCACTTATACTACATTTATTATAACCATATCACACCCCATACACCTGTTTAAATCTTAGTCAGTATAACATTATCAGCATTATGACTTTCTTTAAAGGCACTGTATGTGATTTGGTTCAAAAACTATTTTTGTTATGCTGGTTTAAAGTCTCCACATCCCGATAGCAATCACTAAGTTAAGTGGTCTAAATGTATTTATATGTATTTATATCATCTGTGGTAGGCGTAAGACCATAAAGTGTTCGTCCAATAACATTCCTCTGGCCGAGGATTACGATAGGCTGTCCTACCTGCCTTTTCAATGTATGTATTTACATACCACCGTGCACCCTGTTCGCGCAGACATGATAAGTCATCAGTGTGTTCCATTACACTATTGCAGACCGAGCGAGAATGGAAGGTGTTATTATTGTAATATTATGCACTATTTACTGTAATGTTTTCTCACGGGTGAATGACACATGAGGTAATATGACAGCATTGCATTTAACCCTCCACCAGTGCTGTCTCTCATCATGTCGCAGGTTAGCTTCTGGTCTGCCTGTGGGCGTTCATGTGTTTTAGAGGAGGTGTGGCATTGAAGAGTGATTTGCAGGAGGGTGGGATCTTATGCTTTCAAAGCTAACGCCATTGGTGCGGTAACCTTAAAGGGTCACTTTGTACCTTCTTAACCCCCAAAGGATTCATAATAGTGCCATAAGAGTACATATTACTACCTTAAGTGTACATAATACTATTCTAAGGTACTAAAATACACCATTTAGGGATAAAGAAGGAATTGTCACTGAGGTTACTACCTCAGTGACAAGCTGTTGTACCTCTAAAGGTACAATTTTTGCATATTTTTTCTGACAGTGTGAGTGCAAGTTGAATGCACACGTATGTCTTAGAGGATTCAGTGTTTCTTTATGGGGCCCCAGTATACAGGGTATGAAGGGCTGGGAAAGTGGAAAGCAGACATACACTCTGTATCACTCTCATACACATGCGTACCACACAAACACCGATATGGTGACCGCCCAGCTGCCGTGGGCCATCACGGTTCAGCATCGAGTTACAGAAGTGCGATGACTCTGCTCATTCCAGCTTCACTCGCACCAATAAACACGCCAACTCAGCTCGACCCACACCTCATCTCCAAACACCTAGACTTATATACTCCTTTAAACACCAAAAACAAATGATCCCTCCCCTTGATCCTTCCAGCTATTACAGCACACAACTTGTTGAGTTACAACAGCAAGTTACTGTTGATCGATTACCAATTCATTGTTATTTAAAGTCCCCATGAAATCAAAATTAAAGTTTTTTGGGCGTTAGTATCAATATGTTAGTCTTAAGGTTATCTATAAGGCAGTGTGCTCCAAAACAGTGACAAAATTCGCATTTAGAAGATATAAGCATTCAAAGCTTGCAGTTCGTCACTTCCACCAAAACGGCTCAATGATTTTTTTGACGTCACATCGTACTTCAGCTTCTCATCAAACTTTCTGTCCAATCAAATGCTCTCTAGAATCCGAAGCGCCCGCCCCCTACACTATAAAATAGACTTGTCCACAGAATTAGTATTTTCTGTACAGTGAATGGCACGTAGTGCACTATATAGGGGACAGGGAATGATTCAAACAGTGTAAATATGCTTTCCATTGAGGAAAAAAAGAAGTCTGGTTTCGCACTGTGTCACGCTAACCACCGCACACACACTCTGCTCCGGTCCAGAGACACGATAACACGGAGCGGATCACATGCGCGAGTCAGCGCAGACCACAAAATGTATCGGAGCTATTTGAATTCTACACAGCATGCTATATTTTATAGCAATACGGATGAGATTGTGGCTGACACACCCTGACAAATGCGGCTTTACAGAGCTCAACGCCTCTGAACGGCTCTAGCCCAAGCTGTGATATAAACGAACGCTATTGGCTATTTTAAAAAGGGGCCGGGCTGCTTGTTATGTCCCACCCTGTCTTCCTGTTTCAGTTAAAATGACGTCAACACATAGAGTAACGCTGCTGTTTCTAAGCTCAGGGGACCTTTAATTCAAACTGTCTCTTTTCTTTAAAATGTTCATGTGCTTATGGTTGTGACATCAGTAGCACTTCTCAGTCATTGTTTCTAAATAACCCATTTGTGCAGCTTATTATCCAAAAATTTGTCAGTTTGTCTACACAGTCCATCAAACGCTTTCAAAAGAGCAATGTTGTCCATGATATGTCCCCTTTAAGAATTTCCTGCCAAAAATGGAGGACTTCATGTAAAGTTTCCCACCAATGTAAGTTTCCACTGTGCCGGTTCTGGTGGGTGGGTGGGTGGGGGTGGGGGCTCATAAGACCACTATCAAGATCTCTTATATCACTACAGGATGGAGAAAGCATCGCCCCCTCCACTTTTTAAGGCCTCTTCAGGTCATGGGCCATGGGGGAGGGGTTTTTTTTCCACAAGTCTTAAAATATACTTGCAGAGGCTTTATTGAAGATATTTCCTGATTGCATTATAGCAGATCAGGTCTTCAACAAGTAAGAGCTATACCACCGGATAGTCCGGAAGCTTGCTCTTTTTTTTCATAGCTGTAACTGTCAATAGAGGTTTGTCTAAAACCAGCATGCAAGTAACACTGAAGGCTCAATCATAGGACAGAAGTAAATAATGCTGTCTGATGACATTCTAATATTTGCAGCTGGGTTACTTTGTCTCTTACTATCTACAGCCAAGAACAACAGGCAGACTGTTATGCACACAAACTTCTCTTCATTTGAGTGATCCATGCAATGCTTTTTCAGATAAATGATACTCAGTGGCTGGTTTGGCAGCAAAACACAGATGCAAGAGACAATAATCCATACAGTCTTTTCATGTACAATTCCCTTGAAAAATATCTGGACACCTAAGCCATTCTTAAAAATTAACATCATTGCACAGATTTAAAAAAAGGTAACAGAAGCACACCATCAAGTAAAATTGTTATGGTATTTATGGCTTATGTCGTGGCCTAATGGTTAGAGAGTTGGACTCGTAACCCAAAGGTTACGGGTTCGAGTCTCGTACCGGCAGGGATTGTCGGTGGGGGGAGTGAATGTACAGCGCTCTCTCCCACCTTCAATACCACGACTGAGGTGCCCTTGAGCAAGGCACCGAACCCCCAACTGCTCCCCAGGCGCCGCAGCAAAAATGGCTGCCCACTGCTCCGGGTGTGTGCACTAAGGATGGGTTAAATGCAGAGCACTAATTCCAAGTATGGGTCACCATACTTGGCCACACGTCACTTTTCTATTCTATCCTATCTTGTTTTCTTTTTATTTATTATAAAAAAATGACCCTCTAACACTGGCGTTCTCTATTCTTTTTTAGTGTATCTACTTGTTTTATTTTTATTATTATAAAAACCTGCGTTAGACTAATCAGGACTTGTCACAGCACTTACATATTATTGCTCTTTTGTTGGTTTGATTGCTTCTGTTGTACTCATTTGTAAGTCGCTTTGGATAAAAGCGTCTGCTAAATTACTAAATGGCAAAAAAAAAAAAAAAAAAAAAAATAAATGGGAAATTATGGAGCAATATGTAGACCAAAAGGTCTAGGTGGGTAAACCACAATAATCAAACAAGCAAAAAAAAAACACACACACAGATTTACTAAGGAATATTAAACATTTCCTCAGTCAAGCAGTGGTTTTAATCTCGCATTTGCTTTTTTGTTGACTGTTGCCATCTTCACAATGTGTGGGCCTTTTTTGCAACTTTTCACCAAATTGAAAAATATGAACATGAGAGGAGTTAACATCATTTTAGACATCTTCTGGATTGTAAGATCTATACCAGACCTGAACTGACCTGAATCAATTCTTTTCCAAACCATCCCAATGAAAAAAAATATTTTTCTTTAAAAAAAGAAAAAAAAAGAAAAACCCGCCCTGAGACAGACCCGTTAAAATTAGACTTGAATCGATCTCATTGGCAACTATTTCAAAACTCGATTTAAACCTTGTGTTCAAATTGAAGACGCCTACTTCATACACACATTTCTGCCTACTGCAAAAATTGCTCAAAAAAGTTTTGTTTGCAATAACACTTTGTTTTTCACTTCATACATATTTAGAGCAGCTTAAGTGTCCAAATACTTTTTGGAGTAACTGTACATGGGCAACCGCTTGAGGTTTTAACACATGATCGATGTTGGCTAAAACAAAGTGTCACTGACTGACATCCAAATGGAAAATAAAAGCCTATTTTTACTTTGCACCAGAGCACATGCATTGACATTCAGCTAAACACAGTTAGTTTATTAATGCATGAAAAGGTTCAGATGAATTACGTCATCATCTTAAAACTATATAATATATAATATATCTTAAAACTATATAACTATGCTGACACAACTGACAGATATTCAACATAGCAAAACACCTCTTCATTTCCCTTTAACATAATCCGCAGTAGCTTGACTATCCATTCATGACTTTTTGAGCCCTGTACATATGCCTATGTGGTAAGTTGTAAACAAATGATCAGCAGTACAAACAAGGGTTTTTATGACTATAGTGTCATGCCTGCTCTGGGCCTATGTCTTCTTAAAGGGTTGTAAACCATGCCTCTCTTTAACACTGCCATGTCTACTTAAGCTTTCTCTCTGGTCTCTATAAGGCCTCATGTAAAGCCCTAATGTATGCTGGAGCCTTACTTGCAAAGATCCGCTGCTATCAACTGGATAGGATTTTAAAAACGGTCAAAAGCATCTTTGTACATTTTGAGGAAATAGTAAAAGAAATATGTAGCAGAAAGCCTCAGCATGTCAAGCATACGAGCGTGTTAACACTACAGATATAATTTACTCCCGCTCATGCCATTTGAAACCAGTACAATCCCGTCTTCTGTCTAACACTAAAGTAGATATTTTGCCCAATGTCTAAGCTGCTTATTTATTTAAAGTGGACAGCGACCAGTGGCTGTCAAGCTCCAAACAATACAAAAAAGCATAAGCATACTCTATATGAATCATTCATAATATTTGAAGTATTCTGAAGCCATACTATAGCTTTCTATGAGAAACAGACTAACATTTAATTGTTATTAGCTGAAAGTCCTCCCTCCCCTGTAGCTCTCAAATCACATTTACACCTGTACACCTTCAAGACACAGCAACTTTGAATTTATATTTGAATGTATTGAACAACATGATACAGAGGAGAGAGAAATAAAAAAAATATGAGCCATACTCAAATTCAGCATGCCTCTAAACCACATTTCTGATTTTGATTGTGCTTTTCTTGTCCGTTTTGATTGGCATTCAGTTTGCATCACGGCAAAAAGAGCAGCGTGGAGATTCTGTAAAACAGCTTATTTTGTGTTTCACAGAAGAAAGAAGTCATAGTACTACAGACTTGAAACAACACTGAGTTTTCTTTTTTTTTAAATGAACTAGTAAATAAAATAAACTTTCATTGAGACCAGGGGTGTCACTAGACCTATTTTACTGGGGCACTGGAGTACTGATCTGAGAATCATTTTCTCTGATAATACTTGTGTTTTCTATCCGTTGTTTAGAAACTAAATGCCAGATTTGTGAATAAATCACTTTTTTGATCTAATCTTATTAGGTTTGCAAAATGTTCTAAATTTGTTTGTGATTCGGTTGGATTCATTCACACTGAATCATTTTCAGGAATTTCTCACTCTGAAATAGCAATAAGAAATTTTTTAAATCAAAAACATAAAAGCAATAGATAAGATATTTACCTGCAAATGTCTTTTAACATTTGTCAGCAATGAAGCAGCTTAACTGCAAAGCCAATTTATATAAATATATCCGTAACAGTATCCAATGGGAAAATAAAAGATATTGGGACAATTTTTTGATGGGGGCTACTAACAGTCCTAATCAATCTATCACATCTCATGTGCAAAGATATCAAACGTCACAACGCTACAAACTCCGGATACACATAAGTGTGTGGTGTCTATGAAACGGGTCAAATTTATGCTTGCACCTTCACCACTGATTCCCCTTTTGCACACTTTAGGAGAGTGCTGGTAGGGGGATCGCCAGAAGATCACATGGTTCCACCGGTGAAAGAAACCTAAAACCAACACCTACTGCGTCCAAGAACATGTGATGCCCAGTACTCGCTCATAGAGACGCACACACTCTAGACAACACATCCTCTAATTCAACAAAATCCACACCAAATATCTAGTATGTCACTGAATGACGCCGTGGATAGTTGCTCCATCCATATACCCAAGATTGTATCATATACATGATGGTGTCACCATTTAACTCCAAGCATCCATCCCGTCCAGTCTGGACTAATATTATGAAACTAGCCAGGGAGGCTCACAAGGTCCAACCTCATGTCTCAATCTTGCCCTTAGAGATCAAACTAAAAACAAGCATATCCTTTTATTTCATCTCAAGCAATAGCTAGCATTAAACAACCTTAAATTTAGCTAGCTGGCTCCTCTGTGAAATAGTGCTATCTACATGAGACAAAGTCTTCTTCCACCACCTCTGTGAAAGGCAAGAGCACAAAACTGAAGGGGGGTTAAGCAAAATCCGATCTGACTGAGTGCTTTTGACGAGCATCTCGGGACCAACAGTCCAAATATCTCCATCATCCTACACCTCTGATCAGGGCAACATGGATTAACAGGGGAGGAATGGTGGGGTACAACTGAGCACTACGAGCATCATCAACCGAGCCCTTGAAATGAAGACATGGGCTATATTTAACTCTGACTCCATACGCTGTGGGGATGGGAAAAAGTGTACGGCCACACGGTCAGCATCTGCTGGAACAATAGACCCGACACATTAGACATAAAGAAAAGTTCTGTGTATAGTTCACGTTTACATTTGTGGAGGTCCCAAGGAGGGTAAATGTGCATGACAGTGATAAAGATAAGACTGGAAAATGAGGCAACACTGCCAATCTCATTTAGAAATCAAATTTAAGGATCAAATATATTATACATTTTTATTACGTGAATGCTTACAAAATATATAAAATAGACATGAATACTGAATTGAGTATTAATATTCATTATTTATTTTTGAATTATTTTAATGTTTTAAAAAAAAAAGCCACCCCGTGATTCCGGGACATGAATATAGTGCAGTTGTAGGAAACAGTTTGCCTGAGACTATAGACAATTATACAATTATTATGCATTTAGTGGTCATTATACAAAAATATATGCTAGCAGAATGACTCAACTGACCAATCAGAATCAAGTATTTTAGAGAGAATGTTTTCAAATCTTTCTCACTTCCCATTTTTAATGACTTCGTGAAATCCTATTTGAATTTCTACATTTTAAATCCCGACAAATTAATATTTGACACAATTTTAAATCATAATTCCTCAACATTCTATTTTGTGTTCTATTCATATCAAGCTAGAAACTTATTTCAAGACATGCTCAACAGTGACAAAAAAACAAAACCTTTGGGGGCCAAAATGAATCCTGCAGCTTTCCAGATACAGACACAGCCTTGCCCTCAACCGACTGACCTATACGTCGTGCAGTGCTCTAGCTCACAACTTTACCTGTCACCGTGAGGTAAATATTTCCACAAAACACTCAGTCTTTGGTCTTCCTTCCAGCTGAAGTCCGTCTCTCTTACCCGGGGCCAGCGCGAGCTCCAGGACAGCTGTTGCTGACGCATAAACGTCTTGAATGAAACCTGAGATTGAGCCGCAGGTATCGAGGATCATCACTGTTAAACTCTAACATACTGAGGGTCCTGAAACATTAAAACGCTATTTCTAATTTACCTTTCCTGGACAGATGCTTTTAGGGGTTGTTTTACGATAATAATGTCTGTATCGCCTATGGAGAAGGATTTTCCACACATTCCAGTATTTAAATGTTTTAACATACTGTAGCTGGAACACGAATGAGTATATAAACAGTTTGTTTTCCTTATGTGTAAAATATATCGAACGAAAATAAGCTATACTGTTGAATATCGCAGAAATATTCAGACAGTAAACGACCTATAGGGCTCGCGAGCGGGAAAGAGTTCAAACGAGTATTTTGACCGTTGGTTTGATAAAAGGCGCGAAAGGAGTAAGGAGTCAATCGATTAACGCGATTAAGATTTATTTTTAATAATTATTAAATTTAAAAATGAATGAATAATTGGAGCAGTGTATTAGTAGCTATCCCATTGTAATTTTTATTTATTTATTTATTACATGTTAAATAATTAGTCATGACTAAAATACGCCTAATATAAATTGTGTGTTTTAAGCTTCAGGCCCATGAATACTTTATATTCATACACAAAGCATATGTTTATATAAAACAAATAAACTCTCTCTCTCACACACACACCGCCCGTTTAAAGTAGATCAGGCAGCTGAGCAGAAATCTAATATACTTGATCACTTCCACTGATAAATGTTGCAGATGCTTCTTGGAAGGGATGAAGAACTATAATTGAACTCCACGCTAATTACTGAAACTATTCACATCGTAATTAGCACACACTGTTTAATACTGAATGTGTAATGCATATTATTTACAGCATGTTGCATGTACTGACTGAAAAGGAGCTCATGTTTGAAAATGGATATTGATTACGTAATACATCACATTGAATATTGAACATGTAGCGCCATCCTCTGGTTTAACATAGGCTATTTGAGAAAAGAACAAGTCAAATTCAGCATTATTTTTTAATATTAACAGATAATTAAAAACGGTAAATTACAAACCAAATAAGATAGCCTAGCTATTAACATCTTCTAACATGCCAAAACAACATGCCATAGTTTAGACAAATGTGGGGGCACCCAAAAAGTTTTTGGAGACAGAAGTCACATTAAATATGTATGGATGTCATTGCATCAGAAAAAAATATCAAATTAAGTGGCAAAATATAAACCCAGCACCATTTCTCACATCTGACTCACACCTAACACAAACTTTTTTTAAGCTTGTGTGAGAATATTAACACAATTATCATCACACGTTATAACAATATAACAAGGTTAAAGGGTTAGTTCACACAAAAATGAAAATTCTGTCATTAATTACTCACACTCATGTCGTTCCAAACCCATAAGACCTTCGTTCATCTTTGGAACACAAATTAAGATATTTTTGATCAAATCTGAGAGCTCTGGCCCTCCTATAGACAGCAACGCAACTGTAATGTTCACAGGTCCATAAGGACATCGTACAATCTCCATGTTACATTCATTGGCTCACTTCCATTTTGCAAAGCTACACACTACTTTTGTGTCCGAAAGAAAACATAAGTACAATTTATGCAACCGTTCTTCCTCCTCAAGTCTACCACTCCGCCATTGTTGAGAGGAGGCTGATCCAGAACGTAAATACAATTCAGCATTGTTTTATTTTTGGGTGAAGAACCCTTTAAGTGCAGTTTGTGCTAAAACATACTCACGTTTATGCAGTGAAGTGCTTGAATCACCATTTGGAAAGTGTTTGTTGGTCAGTTGGAACTTTATTTCTCATCTCTTTTCTTATTTACTTCTGACCACTGTGACGAGTGGGGTCGGGGTCGAGAGCCGTGGGAACTGAGCGAGGCCGGTGGAGAAAATGCTAATGAACGACACGTGCGCCACTCACCGGTCTCGAGTCTCACGGAGGGGCTCCGGAAGGATAAAAGTAGGAGTGACGACAGGGACAGAGGGAGAGATGGATGTGTGGTATATGGGTCAGCATCTAAAACCTTGTTGAAAGATTGGATGTAATACAAGCACAAGCGTTAAGGATATGTAGTGGGGCTTTTAAAACAACATCTGTGCCAGCGTTACAGGTAGAAATGGGGGAAATGCCATTGGAGCTAAGAAGACAGCAAATCATGACAACATACTGGGTGAATTTACAAGGACATAATAACCATCCTGCAATAAGTGTTATTGAACCATGCTGGGAACATGGAAAAAGGCAAATAAATAGCTTTGGTTGGGTTGTTAGGAAAAGGGCAAGTGAAATGGGTATAATGGAGAGGAATTACTCTCCAACAGTAGTTCTGCCAACTATACCTCCTTGGTTTTTACCACAGCCAGAGATAGATTTTAGCCTCCTTGAACTGATGAGAGACGAATATGGGGGAAATGATAAGATATTTAATTCATACATCAGAGGAAATTATTACGGTTATTTACAGATTTATACCGATGGTTCTAAAGATCCTAAAACAGGTAGAGCAGCAGCAGCAGTAGTAATCCCTGAGTTTAATGTTGAGTGTGGAAAGAGAATTACCGATGATATATCTGTATATGCATGTGAAATGATGGCCATGATTATTGCTTTGCAATGGGTAGAGGAGGTCAGGCTAGAGAGAGTGGTAATTGCATCAGATTCATGTGCAGCATTAATGAGTTTAAAATTTTGCAACTCCAGGAGTAGAGAGGACTTATTGTATGAAATACTACAATCATTATTCAGAATTCATCAAATACATTTGTCTGTTAGGTTTGTGTGGGTTCCTGCACATGTTGGAATTGATGGGAATGAAAAGGCAGATAAAGCAGCAAAATGTGCTTTGAAGAGTGGAAATAATCACATAAATATAAATATTAGCAAGTCAGAAGCTAAGGTGGTGATAAAGGGACAGATCAAAAAGATGTGGCAAAATCAATGGAACAAAGAAACCAAAGGGAGATATCTGTTTAAAAATATTCCATTAGTTGGAAAGATAGGAACTGGAGGACGAAATAGGAAAGAGGGGAAGGTTATAACAAGAATAAGGAATGGTCACACTGGTCTAAATAGTTCTCTATGCATGATTGGAAAGCATAATAATGGAAAGTGTGAATATTGTGGAGAGGAAGAAACCGTAGACCATGTTTTATTGCATTGCCAGAAGTATGATTCAGAGAGAGAAATTTTAAAGAATGCACTAAGAGAGAATGGAGATCAAAATATTAGTAATATTCTTAAAATCTGCAGATGATAAGGGTTGGAGTTTACTTCTAGAGTATTTAGGATCAACAAGACTAATAAATAGAATTTGAGATATATAAGTTATTTATTACATTTATTTATTTTTATTTCATTTTATTTATTGTATTTTTTTTTTTTTTTTTTTTTGGGGTGTTGTGTATAGTGATTTAGATCCTGAGTCCACACTCCAGATCAGTGGGTGGCGGTAATGCACCCGAAAGCTGTTTGCCAACCGCCAATAAAAACAAAAGAAGAAGAAGAAGAAGGAAAGACGAGAGAGGACCAGGCCTGTATTTTATTTTGTGTTTTGGTTTTTGTTTGTGCGTGACAGTCGTCCGCGAGGGGCTTTCGCGCTGTTTTGTGTTTGTTTATTTTATTAAAGAGTGTTTAAATGTTCGCCGGTTCCCGCCACCTTCTTCCCGACCTACAAACTTGTTCGATTGGTGCCGAAACCCCGGGGGAAGGAGGGACACGCTGTCGAAGAGCCCTCTCTGCTGAGGGGATCTCGGTGCTGAGGAGATCGGGCAGCAGGAACAAGCGGAGAGACCGCCTGTGGCTGCCCGAGGTGGTGGTGCTGGAACGATGGAAGACGAGGTGGGAGGGAGAGCTCGCTGCCGCGCTCCTGGGTTGAGGAGGGGTGGCTGCCGTCCGTGAGTCTGCCCGTTCGCCAGGAGGCCGGAGCATGTTGCCATCCGCCATGATTGGGGAGGAGTAGGGAACGGGGGACTCGTTGCTGGCTGCCCTCAATAGGAGGAGCCATTGCCGTCCGCCAGGAGGCGGAGGAGTGGTGGGCCGTCCACCAACGATGTCCAGTACCATCGCATGGCACCGTGAGTGAGAGCCTCTCAGCTGGTTGAGGGCCGAGCGGCAGTGTGTCTGGGAACCGGAACAAGATGTATTATTTTTTTTCCTCTCCCCTATCTCGTCTCTGTCTCTCCTTATCCTTCCGTCTCCTTTTCTCTCGCCTCGTCTGTCTGTCCTTACCCCCAGGTCCGCCGCGGCCGCCGTGATCGGCTCCCCCGGAGGGGAGAGGGGGGGATTAGAGCGCAGTCTCGTGGGTACCCCCCAGCCTGCGAGGGGCAATGGAGGTTTGTGATGAGAGGGGCGGGGCCGAGAGCCGTTGGGAACGGAGCGAGGCCGGTGGAGTAGTTGCGAATGCGCGACACCTGCGCCACTCACCGGTCTCGAGTCTCACGGAGGAGCTCCAGAAGGATACAAAGGAGGAGTGACGACAGGGAAAGAGGAGAGAGGACCAGGCCTGGAATTTATTTTGTGTTTTGTGTGCTTTTGTTTGTGCTCGGCAGCTCGCGAGGTGCTGTCGCGCTGTTTTGTGTTGGTTTATTTACTTAAAGAGTGTTTAAAGTTCGCACGGTTCCCGCCTGCTTCTTCCCGTGATACGAACGTGTTACACCTACATTTTACTTTTATTCATTTAGCAGATGCTTTTATCCAAGCGACTTACAAATGAGGACAATAAATGCAGTCAAAACTAACAAAAGAGCAACCATATATAAGTGCAAATGACAAGTCTCAATTAGCCTAACGCAGTACATGTAGCAAGGTATATATATATATACAGTGGGGAAAAAAAGTATTTAGTCAGCCACCAATTGTCCAAGTTCTCCCACTTAAAAAGATGAGAGAGGCCTGTATTTTCATCATAGGTATACCTCAACTATGAGAGACAAAATGATAAAAAAAAAATCCAGAAAATCACATTATAGGATTTTTAAAGAATTAATTGGTAAATTATGGTGTGGAAAATAGTATTTGGTCAATAACAAAATTTCATCTCAATATTTTTGTTATATACCCTTTGTTGGCAATGCCAGAGGTCAAACGTTTTCTGTAAGTCTTTACAAGGTTTTCACACACTGTTGCTGGTTTTTTTGGCCCATTCCTCCATGCAGATCTCCGCTAGAGCAGTAATGTTTTGGGGCTGTCGCTGGGCAACACGGATTTTCAACTCCCCTCCAAAGATTTTCTATGGGGTTGAGATCTGGAGACTGGCTAGGCACTCCAGGACCTTGAAATGCTTCTTACGAAGCCACTCCTTCGTTGTGTTTGGGATCATTGTCATGCTGAAGACCCAGCCACGTTTCATCTTCAATGCCCTTCTGATGGAAGGAGGTTTTCACTCAAAAACTCACGATACACGGCCCCATTCATTCTTTCATTTACACAGATCAGTCATCCTGGTCCCTTTGCAGAAAAACAGCCCCCAAAGCATGATGTTTCCACCCCCATGCTTTACAGTAGGTATGGTGTTTTTTGGATGCAACTCAGCATTCTTTCTACTCCAAACACGACAAGTTGAGTTTTACCAAAAAGTTCTATTTTGGTTTCATCTGACCATATGATATTCTCCAATCCTCTTCTGGATCATCCAAATGCGCTCTAGCAAACTTCAGATGGGCCTGGACATGTACTGGCTTAAGCGGGGGACACGTCTGGCACTGCAGGATTTGAGTTCCTGGCGGCGCAGTGTGTTACTGATGGTAGCCTTTTTTACTTTGGTCCCAGCTCTCTGCAGGTCGTTCACTAGGTCCCCCCGTGTGTTTCTGGGATTTTTGCTCACAGTTCTTGTTATCATTTTGACCCCACGGGGTGAGATGTTGTGTGGAGCCTCAGATCGAGGGAGATTATCAGTGGTTTGTATGTCTTCCATTTTCTAATAATTGCCCCCAGTTGATTCTTCACACCAAGCTGCTTACCTATTGCAGTTTCAGTCTTCCCAGCCTGGTGCAGGTTTTCAATTTTGTTTCTGGTGTCCTTTGATAGCTCTTTGGTCTTGGCCATGGTGGATTTTGGAGTGTGACTGTTTGAGGTTGTGGACAGGTGTCTTTTTATACTGATAACGAGTTCAAACAGATTCCATTAATACAGGTAACGAGTGGAGGACAGAGAGCCTCTTAAAGAAGAAATTACAGGTCTGTGAGAGCCAGAAATCGTGCTTGTTTGTAGGTGACCAAATACTTATTTAACCGAGGAATTTACCAATTAATTCTTTTAAAAATCCTACAATGTGATTTTTTTTTTCTCATTTTGTCTCTCATATTTTAGGTATACCTATGATGAAAATTACCGGCCTCTCTCATCTTTTTAAGTGGAGAACTTGCACAATTGGTGCTGACTAAATACTTTTTTGCCCCACTGTATATTATATATATAATATATATATATATATATATATATTAATTATACACACATACTACACACACACACACGGACACACACACACAAGAAAAACAGTAGATAGAATAGAAAAAATAGAAAGCTGCTAGTTTTTTTTAAATAAAAAAAGAAGATAAATAGATTAAGTAGAATTAAAATAGAATAGAAAGTGTCAAATAAAGGTGGAACAGATTTGTTTTTAGTCGTTTCTTGAAGATGGGTAAGGACTCGCTGCTCGGATTGATTTTGGCAGGTCATTCCACCAGGAGGGAACAATTAATTTAAAAGTCCGTAAAAGTGATTTTGTGCCTCTTTGAGATGAAATGCGCCGTTCACTTGCAGAACGCAGGCTTCTGGAGGGCACATAACTCTGAAGTTATGAATTTAGGTAAATGGGTGCAGAGTCAGTGGTGGTGTTGTAGGCAAACATTAATGCCTTGAAGTTTATGCGAACAGCTACTGATAGCCAGTGCAAATTGATAAACAGAGATGTGACATGCATTCTTTTCGGCTCATTAAAAATTAATCTTACAGCGGCATTTTGGATTAATTGTAGAGTTTGATAGAAGTGGCTGTAAGACCTGCCAAGAGAGCATTGCAATTGTCCAGCCTGGACAGAACAAGAGCTTGTTGTGAAGTATTTTCTGAAAGAAAGGGCCTGATCTTCCGAATGTTGTATAAAGCAAATCTGCAGGACCGGGCAGTTTAGCAATGTGGTCTGAGAAATTCAGCTTATCAATCAAAACTCCAAGGTTTCTAGCTGTTTATGAAGGAGTTATGGTTGATGAGCCTAACTGGATGGTGAAATTTTGATAAAGTGATTTGTTGAAACTACAAGCAGTTCTGTCTTAGCCAGGTTGAAGTGAAGGTGATGGTCCGTCATCCAACAAGAAATTTCTGTTAGACAAGCTGAGATGCGATCAGCTATCGTCGGATCATCAGGATGGCATGAGAGAGGTAGAGTTGATTGTCATCAGCATAGCAGTGATATGAAAAGCCTTGTTTCTGAATGACATAACCTAGTGATGCCATGTAGACAGAGAGGAGAAGTGGTCCAAGAACTGATCCCTGAGCACCCCGTTAGCTAGTTGTTTGCGACTTGGACCCTCACCTCTCCAAGTTACCTTGATGACCCCTCTGAAGGTAGACGCCAACCCCTGCTTGCGGCAACTTCCTGAGATGCTATTTTCCAATAGGGTATATTTTTTTCTATATAAAAAATATTATAATTCATTACAGGGTCATACAATGCTACTTTATATTTTCATATGTTATTAAAAACATATTAGATCTTACCTCACAGTTCAAGAAGCAATATAACAATGCCACAATGAAACCCTTCAAAGAAATGCCATAATTAATATTTTGACATTTGTAGTAGCATAATGATACTTTAATGATACTTTATGGATTTCTTTTAGTAGGCTACTTGATTGTAGCCTTGATTTTATATATATATATATTATATATATAAACAATTTCTATATATATAAATGATAACATATGTCAAGATACGTAGCTTTTGTATTTCAAGTATATTTACAGTAGAGGGCAGAGTAAGGCTCAATAGAAGCTATAATAACATCAAATGAGAGAAATAATAACAACAGAGTCATTTATGCTAATGATTCACCAGTAGCCACTGTCCAGGTCATCCCAGCACCTGCCAACACATATAAACATATCGTCGTTTGTGAAACACTCATGCACATAGATACCTTTATTGTTAGCTCCAGATCTTGTTACTGTGCTTCCCATATAGAGTTCTATCATGACAACTCTCTGAGAGTTTTTGCATGGTAATATACATGACAATGTTAATGTGTTTGGTCGTGGTGGAATAGATCTGCTACGCTGCTGCTGCGGCAGAGCCAGTACTGAGATTTGCTACTGCCAATACATCCACAACATGCTGCTGTGAGCATCTTTACAATACTAACATTCTGCATCTAATAAAACCTTGATTTTGAAATGGTGACCTATATTTGTTAATACTGAAAATAAGCTTTTCTAAAACCTGCCAGCTCTATCACACAAGGGAGGTTAAATGAGTCTTTTATCAGCCCTATTTACTGCATGAGTGAACATAAATCACTTTTTCTGAGTTAAAAGATGGCATTACTTCTGAGGTATGCAAGTCCCTCCAGACCACAGATTTTTTGTAACTAAACATATTTTGAAATGGGTTGCAAACAATTATGATTTTAATGCAGTTTATTGTGCATTTTACAAGGTTTGTGAATTAACTGATTGTTTTTATTCTGTTTGGTGCAGATGGACCATGCCACCCCGTCCATCCATTTTTAAAGCCTGTCTTTTTCTCTGAGGAGCTGAGGTTGGTGTAGACCAGGGTTCCTCAAATCTTGCCCTGGAGGGCCAATGCGCTGCAGAGTTTAGCTCCAACCCTGATCAAACTCAGCTACCTGTGATTTTCTAATGATCCTGAAGACATTGATTAGCATGCTCAGGTGTGTTTGATTTGATTCCATTTTCACTGAAAAAAGTTAATGTAATAAGCCAAGAGGATATAAACTTCTGAACTTACAGAAGTCCTACAGTGTATGCCTATATGGCATAAGTTTGTTTTCTAACATTTTGTCTGGTATTTCTGGTATTTTCCATGCAAATTGTTTTCAGGTGCGTCTTGTTTTGCCACGTAGGTTCATTATAGTGCAGGGTTTCTCATTCCGGTTCTTCCAGGGGAACTTTTCTGTATTGTGTCTTTTCAATGTACATCAGTCAACAAATGAATGTCTGCAATTTTATTCAAAAATTACAGCCAGAAGCAGGAACTGAAGCCGCTGGAATGAGGAACCGTGTTATACCCTGAGAATATGTTTTGTCTGAAGAAGCAAGCCTCCTTAAAGGTCTTCTAGAAAGGTCTTCTGAAGCTATACCATATCTTTGATGGTACAGCCCATTTTCAGGGTGTACAGGGCCCTTCTCACCTCACATCATTATAGTGTCATTGTTACTTTAAACAAATATTATAATAGTTAGGTATTGGTTTCTTTCCATTATATTTACAATAATGATATTCTGCATCTAACAGAACCTTGAAATGAGCTGTTTGTGTGCGTGTGTGTGTGTGTGTGTGTGTGTGTGTGTGTGGAGGCTAAATGAGTCTTTTATCCAGCACAATTTACTGCATGAGAGAATGTAAATCACTTTTTTCTGAGTTAAAAGGATAACATTACTTCAGAGGTATGCAAATTGTCCCTCCAAACCACAGTTTTTTTTTGTTTTTTTTTTTGTAGTTGTAATTAAACATATTAAAAAGGGATTGATTATCAAACAATTATGGTTCTAATGCTGCTTATTATGATTATGCATTTGACTGGTTTTGTGAATTAAACGATTAATTTGACTCCTATTATGTGCACAGTAGTTTTGTTTATTCTTTATGGTGTAGATGGACCATGCCACCCAGTCCATCCATTTTTAAAGCCTGTCCTGGGGAGCTAAGGTTGGTATAGACAGAAAGCAGACAATATTGAAAGATAAATTCATACAATATTCAGAGATAAAAAGATGTGATGTGTGATGTGATAAAGAGATGTGTGATTATGCTTTGTTGTGTTTAGAAATAACACACACACACACACTATATATACATATATATACACACACATATACTGTATATATATATATATATATATATATATATACCTTTCATGCAAAGTCAAATACTCAAAATCAATTTAATTATTTATTGTGTTAAAGGCGTCATTGGATGCAAAATTCACTTTTACAAGGTGTTTGAACATAAATGTGTGTTGGAAGTGTGAGTGTACACATCCATCCCCCTCTAATGCAAAATCATCCGCAGTGGTTTCTATTTTAAAGGTGGGGTAAGGGATTTCTGGTAGCCAATGTTGATATTTCAAATCACAAAAACAAACACGCCCTTACCCCAAAAGGGTCTTGCCCCTATTTTGATAGCTCCGCCCCGCACATACGTACGTAACCCAGGCAACGATTATGGCGGAATCTGCTGCATTATTATTTGCTGTATTAAACATATTATCTTACTTTTCAGACCCACTTTGGGAGCTGACGCTTGAAACAGACAGTGGAGGAGGTTTAGACGCTCCAGGCATAGGGTGTGGAAATGAATGTGTCTTTATCATAGCTGAAACCAACAAACCAGCGAACAGGACACAAGAGCCATATTCAGCAAAAGTCAGCACATATTAGTTCTGTGAACAAAGCAAAATCAATGTTACTCACCTATCGAGAAGAAACAAAGCTACCTTGGCGTCCGATCGCAGGTCTTCCGCTCCTTCAGTTCTCTCCAGCTCTGGAATGCTGATCCGATATTTACACGGGTCCTTCTTCTTGCCTTATCGTAAGCCTTCTTGTGTTCCGCAGATGTTTTCCATCCAACATCTCTATCTTTCTGTCGTCTCTCGGCTCAGCTAATGTCCGTCCTCCTGTGCACTGAACGCTCTCTCCTCCGCATCATGAGTAGACACGCCCCTTACTGCTGATTGGCTACAAGTTTGTTTTGGTACTCGGCACAACTCAGTTTTCTAAAGCGTTTTTGAAAACAACCCCACCTGTAGTCCCTAAAATTAAGATCTTCCTTTTTCAAATCAAGCCATTCTCTGATTCTTGGCTGTGTGACATCACACAGACCCAGGCCCCTCCCTCGATTGTTGATTGACACTGCCGTCTTACCTTAGACCTGCCCTGATTGAGCTGTCAACAGTCCGCCATTGTTTCACCGCCGGAGCAGGGACGTAGACAATAATGTCTCCTAAGCGACTGAGGTGTTCTGTTGTTGGATGTAATAACATAGCAGTCATCATTTACTCCCGACATCTGAGCCACAGAAGACGCAGAGGATTACATTTGTTTGTGAAGGGAATGCGCCTCCCGATTTATCATTCGGGATCCAGCTTCACCTCCAGAAGAAGTGAGTATAAGGGTTTTTTATGCATCTTTGCATATCGCCTTTCTAAATAATGTGCTAGTTAGCAAGTTTCGCGGCTAAAGTAAACAGTCTCATGAGAACGGCTGGTCACCCCATAGAAGAGAGGGGTGGGGTGAGCAGAGGTCATTAGCATTTAAAGGGACATGCAACAAAATGGGTTGATTTGTGCAGAGCTGATTTTGACAAGGTAAAAAGGGTGTTGTTTTACACTACCATTGAGAAATTAGTATTGTTATAGACTTTTCATTCAGACCCTAAAAGAATCATATCAATTTGTGGAAAATGGGCATCCGATGACCCCTTTAAATTGATTTATCTTCTATTCAACTCAGTCAAGGTGTAATTTCCTCTATGATCAACAACTTAGCACCAGTAATGTTTTATTAAACATTATAGTAATTTTTCATGGATAATTTGTGAAAAGGGTGGGAATATATTTTCAAAGGTTCAAAAGGCCAAAAATGTGCTAAAAATATGCATTTGTTTTGGAAAAGCAGAGAAAGTGTGAATGAGGTGTTTGAGGGAACTGTTAAGCTGCAGCATTTGTGTCTATTAAAAGCAACAACCCTGTACAGTATCCCTGTCTATACTGCTTTATATGTCAGGATGATGTCAAGTAGCAGAACACAAAATGTCATATCCATCTACCCATTTATAGTGCCTAATGCACTATATTCTCAGGAGAGATGTGTATGATATTGTTGTGAACAGAACAGGTGACAATATGAAGTGGGGAGGGAATTTGTATCCAGTGGACCCACTGGAGTCACAGCATTCTTTCCTTTTATATAAATGGTAGTAATATTGGGGAGGTGCAGCAAATTTAGGGAGATGGAGGAGGGTATATAACATTTAGGGCTCCAATCCATACCAACTAACAGCAGTCAAACATTTGAATAAGGTTTCGTTTTTGTCCATTCACTTGTTGTGATTGCACCACTATGGCTTCACAAAAGCCAGTGCCCAAAAAAGAAGGAAAGCCAGCCCCAGCTGCAAAAGAAGAACCAGCTCCTGAAGCAGCAGAACCAGCGTCAACAGCCGATCCTAAACCAACAGCGCCAGCACTGGAAAAGGCTGCATCTGCCCCAAATACAACAACAGAGTCAGCTACAAAACCTCCCGAAATAGCCAGCCCTGCACCTGGAGCAGCCCCAGAACCAGCTATAGCACAGGCTTCTCCTCCAAATCCAGCTTTTAAATATGATCCTGCCACTGCAGTAAGTCTCTGTGTTATGTTATGTTATGGTATGGTATGGTATGGTATGGTATTTCATTTTACTCAGGTGTCCGATGGCCTGGATTGATATGCCCAAAATAATGGTTGACGTCTATATTTAAATGTGTATGTACAGTAAAAAGACTAAATTCTAGATTCTAAATCCAGATTATCACTTTATTGACAAGTATTGGGTAATCAATTTCAAATAAGGCACAATGATAAAACGTTTTCAAAATGAAAAGTCCACATATTTAAAATGTGTACTGACACTGAAACAATTAAATATCCAATATTGGTCTATAAATATTCAATATGAGGCAATACAGGAAAAAAAAATCCTGGTCAATAACCAAAATGGTGCAGACACAGCACAAATCCCCAATGCAAAAGGTAACTATTTAATTTCAAATAGTTTAATTGCTGGATCATTTCTATTGATAAAACTGCACATTTTCCTAAGCGGTTGCCTGGAGATGTACTGTACAATTCACTGCTTCATGGCTGGATTCCAGTAGTTGTTCTTTTCATGGATCGACACACACCTGCTACTGAGCTATGAGGTCTTCCCACTCACCACTGTATTCATACATTTCCTAAGTTAGACTCCCCAGGGAGACAGATATGGATGATATGATCTCATAAACAGACTGTGTGCTTTGAGAGGAGATTATTCGTGGTGCCAGGAAAAATGATGGCACAACAACTGTCAGACTGTTATTTAACACAATAACCTAACATCGGTGCAGTACATGGTAGAAGATCATGAATGATCAAAAATGCATTTCATGTGTTAGTCAGCACTAAATAACTATGTTTAATTTGATATATTTTACTGATGACTGCAAATGTCTACAAAAACCTAAAAACAACTCTTGTTCTGGGTTTCAGGGTAATCTCAGTGCTGAACAGCTTGAAGGTAAGGAACAGCCTAAAAAGGTCATCTTATCAACTTAATTGAAAATGAACTCACTTAATGTCATTTCATGTTATACAGAGTTCAAAGAAGCTTTCCTGTTGTTTGCCAGGACTCCCTCGGGGGAGATGAAGATTTCACTAGCTCAGTGTGGAGATGTGATGAGAGCTTTGGGTCAGAACCCAACCAATGCTGAAGTTTTGAATGTTCTTGGGAAACCAATGCCTGAAGGTAGTCTCACAGATGGGGAAAATAAACTGCTGTTGTGACTTTTAGTAGAGACTCAAAGGCCTGAAATGGTTGTCAAACAAGGGAGAAATGAAACGTGCAGTGTTTGGAGCACCAGGAAAATAGTTGAGATCGACAGGTCTATAAAATAACTCAACTATTACTTTGCCAAGTCCCATTGGATCCTTCGGGAGCAAACCGAGGGAAAGACTTAACACATATGTCAGAGATTACTGAGATGTTGATTGGCACAAACGTCAAAGATATCAGTAGCAGTTCAGTTCTCTGTGACATTTGCAAGCCATTCTCTGAATATTGAGATTCAGTTAATTCTCATCATAATGGCTCACTAAATCAAAGTGCCATTCTAACCACAGGAATGCATTAGGACACCTCAACACAACATAAACAAAAAATGCTCATCGTGACAAAGCACACTAACTACTGTAAATATAACATTTACTTTTTGCAATTGTGTGCTATTGAAGCTTAAAGGGATAGTTTGCATTCATTTTCATGTTATCCCAAACCCTTTATTTCTTCCATGGAACCCAAAAGAAGAAGTGTTGTTTTCCTCCATACAATGACAGTCAATAGAGGCCATTTGAATTTTTGGTGAACTATCCCTTTAAAGAATGTTTTTTTTTCTCTGATTGTTGAAAAAATTGAATCATTTACTAAATTGGTCTGTTTAAATTGTGTGATTCAGAGATGGAATCCAAACTGATCGACTTTGAGACTTTCCTGCCTATGTTTCAACAAGTTTCAAAGTCTACTGAAAGGGGCACATTTGAAGATTTTGTGGAAGGCCTTAGGGTCTTTGACAAAGAAGGGAATGGAACAGTCATGGGGGCTGAACTCCGCCATGTGCTCGCTACTTTGGGTATGGAATCAGGGAGATAAAATGTGCCAAATCAATATATATATCTATATATATATATTATATATATTTAGTACCATGTTGTGGTCAAATATGAACATAATTGAGAGCTTTAAAATGTATTATCAGTTTTTTCATGTTCATTTGCTCATTGAACCCTGCTCAATTTCAGGTGAGAGATTGTCTGAGGGTGAAGTGGATCGGTTGCTGGCAGGGCAAGAAGACACAAATGGTTGTATTAACTATGAAGGTAAGAGCAGTTACTTAAGACTTTCCTCTACTGAAAAAATTAATGACATGAAGGTTCTCGTTGAAATTAATCTTGACGTTCTTTATCCAAGCTTTTATAAAACATGTCATGACTGGCTGAGGGAACTCTTCTGGTAAGTTCATCTAAACCAGGGCTTCCCAACCTTGTTTCTTTTTTTGGTCTATGATCCCTATGATTTGTTTGAAGTACCCCCTGTTGTGACATTAACCTTTCAATAAACAAAATGACTTCATAAAAATGTTGAAATAATTAAGCTAACTTAATTACATAAATTTAATTCTGCCAGTTCATAACCCCCTGACCTCATGATCTCCTGCAGGATGGCAAACCCCTGGTTGGGAAGTCCTGATCTGAAATAGAATACATTTTGCTAGTACATTTTAAACTTTAATTTACAATACCTATATCTTTTCTGTTGGCCTAGGTACAGTAGCAGCCTCCCATGCACGTCAGCGGTGGTTAGCTGAAGGTCAAGTGTGAGAATTGTCATCTCATCAGTGATTCACGATGTCATCGATTTTTTTTGGGTAAAAATTGTACAACTGATTAAAATCAGTCTGTTCTTCAACCAGCACTATGAAGCTGTTTTATATCAATAAAAATCATAAGTGCAACAAAAGGAGGCAAAATGCTAATTCCAACTGTATTTCATGGCGCAGTAGTCGGCTGAAAAATTGAGTCTGTCCCAAGAGTGGATCAACACAGCTGTCAGCAGATAAAACTTTGACTTTGGTTTAGCTAGTGTACCCGGTTTGCTCTAATCCCCAAATGTCAGGAACTTTTACCAGGCACATATGATAAGCCCAGACTCTTTGTTACTAGACCGCTCTCAAAGGACTTTACTAAGAAAAACCTTGTGCTGTAGCCAAGTGTTACATTCTCTAAAAGGATGCAACATTGAGCTGAGCTGATTTACAGGCCCTCACACTGAACAAATGGGTTGAGTGTCCAGTCAAGTAATTATTGGAAAAATATGAATCAAGTACAAAGTTATTTGTGAGTGTGTTGTGGGGAAAATAGCAAAAATCCTGTTGTGGGGATGTTACGCCCCATCTAGGGGTAAAGGACGCAACATGAAAAGAGAGATTGGAAGCAAGGGACCTTTTTGGGAGTTTTAATGGTATAAACAAAAGGAAAATCCAGTATGCAAATATAGGGAAATTCCTGAATCGGACAAAATAACAAACAAAACTTTTTTTTAATAGCCACTTTCCTAAACCTGTAACATTGGCGGCATGACAACAGAGTTGAAGATCCAATCGCAAGGCTTTATTAAGCAGCGTGGTGAAACAAGCAGAGTCGATACCACCAAACAGTAATATCCAAGGGCTGACAGAAGAATAATCCCATACACAGGCAATGGTTAGGGCAAGCAGCAAACAATCAAAAAACAGGAAAACAGTAGTGATGTTACGTTCTGTGCCGAGGCTTCGGAGCATGTGTCGAGAAATCCCGGCAGCTTTCAGTGAAGCGCGTATCAACGCTTGTATCCCCTTAGAGCAGGGGTGCCCAAACTCGGTCCTGGAGGGCCGGTGTCCTGCAGAGTTTAGCTCCAACCTCATCACACCTGCTGGTAAGTTTCTAGTATGCCTATAAGAGCTTGATTAGCTGGTTCAGGTGTGTTTAATTGGGGTTGGAGCTAAACTCTGCAGGACACCGGCCCTCCAGGACTGAGTTTGGGCACCCCTGCTTTAGAGCAATGACGTCATTGATGACCTCCGAAGCCTCGCTTGGCCAGACTGGTTCAGGAAGCGGTTCGAGTCTTGTAAATTCACGGTCCTCTGCCCTGTTAAACTCAGCCACTTTCCAGTTTTAGACTAATAATATTGCCGCCCCCCTGCCTGTTATGAGCAAAGACTTGATTTACACACATTTGATAGCCCCATTAATTTCAAGCCAATACATTTATTACATAGTTATGTTATATTATACAATCATTATATACCACTAGAAAATACACATTATATTCATATAAACAGATTAGTCTATGTGGAAATTGATTTTTTTTCTTCATTGTTATTTCTAAGCCTTAAAGGGTTAGTTCACCCAAAAATTTACATTCTGTCATTAATTACTCATCCTCATGTCATTCCACACCCCTAAGACCTTCGTTCCTCAGAACACAAATTAAGATATTTTCGATCATTTTGATCATGGCTCAGAGAGGCCTCCATTGACAGCAACGCTACCCAAACTCTCAAGATCCATAAACGTACCAAAGACGTCGTTAAAAACAGTCGACGTGACTACAGTGGTTCTACAATCATTTTATGAAGCGACGAGAATACTTTATGTTGGCGCAAAAACAAACAAAATCACGACTTTATTTAACAACCTCTTCTCTTCTGTGTCATTCTCATATGTTGTTTACGTCCAGCGCTTCCGTGTTCTACGTCCGAACAATTATATACGACCCCACAAAATCCTGGCCAAATCACAGAGATGCCGATTCACACGGGACTAATATTGTCACAGCACCTCGGTGTTCGGCGAAATATGGTAGGTCATTTGCTGGAGATTTTTCTTGAAGATTTTCCTGTTGACACTGTAAAGCTGCTTTGACACAATCAGTATTGTATGCGCTATATAAATAAAGGTGACTTGACTAATCCCATGTGAATAGGGCTATAGTTCCACAGACTCTGAGATTCTAGTGTAGTGTAGCATTCATGTAGCGGATGCCCTGGGGGTAAGCAGATAAACATCACATTTTCATTTTTGGGTGAACTATCCCTTTAATATGTTTATAAGACCCTGAAAAAAACACAAATGCCAAGGCATGTCAAAACTTCTTCAGGGCCCCCAAACTCCCTCAACACCAGAGGGTTAAAAGAAATGTATACATGTGGTGGAAAAGCTGAATTTTCATCAGCCATTGCAACAGTCTTCAGTGTCACATTATCCTTCAGAAATCATTGTAAAAATCTGAATATTTTTTTCAGGATTCTTTGATGAATAAATAACTACAGATGACTATTTTAAATGCTGTTCTTTTGAACTTTGTTTATCAAAGAATCCTGAATAAATTATTACAGGTTCCAAATAAACATTAAGCAGCACAACTTTTCCAGCACTGATTATGAATCAGGCTATATTATAATGATTTCTGAAGGACCATGTGACACTGAAGACTGGAGTAATGGCTGATGAAAATTCAACTTTGTGTTACAGGAATAAATAAAAAATAAACATGCCCAGATCTATCTCTGGCTCATTTGCTAAAAGTAGCTACACTTGACAACAGTACATTTGACACAAAATAGTGTGTAGCCTATGGAGGGTTGCAAAAAAGCGTTGTTTACATAAAATAAGATGTTCAGCAATGTTGTTTAACCGAACGTCTGTCGGAAGTATAGGAATATTGTGGATGCTATTTTGCACTATATGGCAATACCACAATTATAAATTAAATCATTTTATATTTTTAAAAAATAACCAGAGAAAGTAGCCTGAAATTAAGTCATGTAATATACATAAAAGCCTACTCATATTATAAACTTATTTAAACAAAGTGTTTAAAATAGTTAACAATAATCTCAACTATAACAGTTAATTTAAGTCATCCGTTTTTCATTAAAGATTGGGTTACATGAAAATAGATTATATAATTATAGTAGATTAAAATAGATAGGCTAATGATGAAAATAGATGAAAATCTAACCGGCATGCACTGCGTCGAGGAAATCGCCGATTGGTCTGTGTAGTAGATAAATAGGCCCTGCTGTCTGCATGCACAAGTTTGGCCTACTTGGGTTGTTTGCGCCGGAGGTCAATGGGGCTTGGTTTTTTATTGATTTTTTATTTGTTCTGGCTTCATGACATGTCATTATCATGCATGGACCTGAAATTACGTGGAACAGGCGTTTAAAGATGATGGCGTTACTGATAAATTGGGAATTTGTAATATTGACATTAGCCCATCTTAACAAAGACGTTACAACTCGATCAAATGAGTCGCTCAAAGCACAGCAGTCTCCCGCGGACTTGGAGAGGCTGTATTTGAGAGCCACTGACGCTCACGAAGATGACTGTGAACGGTATGTCAGCACTTCAGCGTTTTCAGGTGATCCAGCGGACGACGCGACGATCCAATCCACTTTCAAATGCCGCGCATGTGAGGACCGCAGTCTGGTTAATAATGCGGACCAAACCGGAGCGAATCCCTCGCAAAATGGCGAATTTGAGGAGATTCTCAGAGGACCTGTGACTTGGCGATTCTTGAGTAAGTTAAGCTGCTTGTAAGATTATTGGTGGTTTAAAATAACTTGTCATAAAATCCGCTTATTCGTTCATCAAGGAGATCAACAGAATTCGAATGGAGTCGTGGTGTCTGACGACTCTCGGCCTGTGTTCACTTGCGGCAAGAAACACCTTTGGATCAAGTTTTCCACGACGCGGCATTCAAACCCACGCTTGATTATCAGTGAGTACTCCTGAATATTTACTCTGAGTTATAAAGAGGCGAAGGGAAATCTATTTTAGATTTGTTAACAGAGTATGACGTTTTTATTTGTTTGTTTTTATTTGTTTGACCCTAGAAACTGGGAGAAGATCCCATGTTTCAGATCTGCGCCACGGAGTGGGTTTAAAGGGGGTCAGATGAGGCTAGTTGCATGTTTTCTGCCTTTGGAGTGTTACAAGCTCTTGGTGCATAAAGAAGATCTGTAAAGTTGCAAAGACTAAATCTCAAATCCAAAGAAATATTCTTTAAAAAAGTTAAGAGTCAACCAAGCCTACCAAAATGTCTGGTTCTAACACGCCCCCACATGTCTACCTCACTATGTGGGAAGATTTGCATAACGCCGCCCAAATGTTAACGCAAAGAAAAAACCTTTAGTCTTGCTGTAGTATTGTTGACGCTGCAGCCATTTCGTGAAGACGCTGTGTGCTTCGTTGTGAAAGTGAAACTACTTTGTTTGGCCTTCCAAAAGAGGACGATATCCGCTTCGTCATGCCTGGAGCTGAGCTGTGCTGGTCGCTGAGGAAATACATAAAACTTATCACGTGGATGAAGCGGAATCAGCCTGTGGTCCGTAAATGTGGTTGCAGCTCATTTCGGTCGGAGCTCGAACCGCCGCTCAGCTCACGTTAAGCCGGGGCTTTCGCTCACGCTAGGTCGCTGTGTTTTTCGTTGTGAAAGCGAGACTACTTTGTATGGTCTTCCAAAAGAGGACACGACTACAAATCAGTGGTTAAGTTGTATTTACAACACTGTTCCAGAACAGTTCAACCCAAATATCCAGATGTGTGCAGCGCATTTTATGGAGGATGTTTCCTGAACCTGCAGAGTAAACGTAGGACTAAAATGCCGGCGTTCTGACCCTACCGTAAGTACGTTTTCATTTTAACCTGACTTTCCCCGCTGATTTCAAACGCGGGTTATTGGGCAGTGTAGAATAGCACTGTTGTTTGTCATTTTTTCTGATACAAATGGCAGACAGAGTTTTAAGTTTACGTAGGTCTGCGATGAAAGAGTAAAGGACCGTGAATAAGTCATTATATCAATAATTATTGTAACACGTGGATGGCAACAAATTGCCTAGTTTGTAAGGTTTTACTATTATGTCTCATCGCTCCTGGCCGGGACACAGGAAAATTGCTCTCACATGCACTTGAGTCATTCGGCCAATCATATGGACACCTTTTAAACGAGGCCACAATGCTTTAGAGTGAAACCGCTGCAGTATGGTAATTGAGGAAAGCAAAGAACAAAAGAAAAAATCAATTTAGTTTTTGGCATGTACTTATTTATGCTTATGTGAAATAGTTAAAGGGGTCATATGTTGTGATTTAAATTTTTCCTTTCTCTTTGTTTTTTTACAAGCTCTTGGTGCATAAAGATGATTTGTAAAGTTGCAAAGATTAAAGTCTCAGATCCAAAGAGATATTCTTTATAAAAGTGAAGGCTCAGCCACGCCTTCCTAAAACGACTCGTTCTAACACGCCCACACATATCTAGGTCACTATGTGGGAATATTAGCATAATGCGCCCAAATGTTCAGCAAAGAAAGAAGGTGTAGTTTCAGGAACAGCAGTAGTGTTGATGAAGCATGTCAGGGAGACGCTGTGTATCTCACTGCGAAAGCAAAAGCACTTTATTTGGCCTTATTTTACTTTGCCATATGACAATCTGGGCGGTCTGAGGCATCAGCGACTGTAAGTATGCTGTGTTATTAGCTTTAAGTTACTTGCTATGCCGAGGTCAAATGCAGGTGTGTGTGTGTGTTTGTGTGTGTGTTGGGTGTGTGTGTGTGCCGCGGAATACACGGGGTCACATCACACGGAAGTATGTGAAACTGTCTGTCAAAATCATTCCAGACGTCAGCTGTCGTAACCGCGGCTTTGTTTACTGCTCCGAGCACTGGTTCTGTCACGCACTCGTTCGCCCTTTCGGGACTTGAATCTGATGGTATAAAACTAACAACATATTAACTTGTCCTTGATATTTACTTTGAAAGCTGATAGCTCGCTGATTTTGCTAGGGGGCGTTAACCATTTCGACGGATGATTGTGGTGTTGTTCGGCCAATCATAATGCACTGGGTCAGTGGACCAATCAGAGCAGACTGCGCTGTCAAAGGAGGGGGCTTCTTTGTTGAAAAACGCGTGTCTGAGGAGAGAGGCGGGGCTATAGAGAACCTATCAATAATTTAACAGTATTTGAAATTAACAAAATGTGTTTTTGCACATTAAGGCACATGGTACAACCTTCTGTTGTATTACCAAAATACACAAAATAATGATCTTTAAAATAGCATCATATTGACCCCTTTAAGTTCACTTAAAAGCTGTTGTTTTTCTTAACTTATTCAATTAAAAAAAATGGCTTTCAGTTATACTATCATGTTGAATAGCTAAAGTTGAGGAGGAAAATGCTTTTAGTAGAGACATCAGTAGTAGTGCTTTCAATCGATTAAAAAAAAACTAATCACTTTTTTTTTTCCTGAAATTAATCAGTTAATCCCACCTAACTTTTAAAGTTTTTAAATATACTTTTATATTATAATAATTTCACATGCAATCGTCAATATTTAATTTAGGAAAAAAAAGGAGGATAGTTTTGAACTTATCTGTTTTAATTGCATCTTTTTTTTTTTTGTAAAACCTCACTGTGATGATGAATGCGAGTATATCATGATTCAATATAGGCACGTATCTAGGAAATCTTGTTCTTCCCCCCCACCGACTATTTTTAAATCATTGACTATAGCCTCTTCTTAACCCATTTACAGTAGTAAATTGAGAGATATAATTCCAAGTATTGGGTCACTTGTGTTTTCATTTCTTCAGCTGTTTACGTTCACGTAAGACAAAACTTTTGAGTGGTGTTGAAAGGATATAATTCACTAGAGCTGCCAAGATTACAAGTTTCTTGGTGATTCCGATTTTTTTTTTTGGGTAACAGTCGTGACTCCTGCCGTAGCCGATTTTTTTGCGCGATTTGATTGTTTCATCTCTAAGATACCTCATAATTGAAGACAAATACAAACCAAGCAAATCAGGCCCACAATTTCCAAGTGCAAACAAATATTACATAAAAGACGATTATTAACCCCTCGGACCTGCAGCATTGTGGTTCAGATATGAATGCGAAGCTCACGTGAGGTAATAATTACTTAGGCTACAGCAGTCAGCCTGATGTCTGAACCGTTCGTGACGGTTGAAATGCGTACGAAATTTGAAGTATCGGCAAATATCGTATCGTTGGGTATAAGAATCGATATCGTATCGTATCGTGACAAACCATCCGATTTACACCCCTATTAGTTAATAGGCTACATTAACTAACAGTAACTAATGGAACCTTAGGGTATAGGTTACCTTATTAGTAATATAAAAATAATTGGCTTGTTATATTCATTCAATGCAATCATGAATCCAGTGCGCAAGTGGAGAGGTATGAGTGAACTGCACACTGCGCACTGCTGGGCGGTGCGGCGCGTCGGATGATATGATATTTTGGGCTGTTTTGTTTTGCGGGCCATTTGTTATTGTTTGCAATAATTTTCGCCCGGCTGAGGATAAATTTCCAAAATGAACACTAATGGGTATTGCAGAACGTTAGATATAGAGTGACAGCAGTGAAGGTTGTCCGGAAGTACAAAATGCATTTAAGGTCTCCTAAAGAAATGTTTGTTTTGTTTTTTTAAAGACCGGCCTAGTTGTGAGAGTCCGTGATTGGAATAGTGTTGTACTAGGGTGAGGTGATATGGCCAAAAAATGTTAACTTTTTTCATAACAGACACAGGAAATATCTACATAATTATCTGTAAATGTTAAATTTTTTTTGTTCACGTTGAAAGGCAGATTTTGCTCCAGAATTGGTTTTAAAACTATCGTTAGGTCAGAACATGACAGAAACCCTACTTTTCTAGTCATTTTCCGTTAAATATTTTTACTAGAAAAAAAAAATTCTTAGTTCTGCCATTGGGTTTTTTCTCAATGGATGGAGAGTTGCGCAAATACATGAAAAAGGTTGTGTTGCGTGACTTTGAATGGATCTTCAGCCCAAGTTTTGCAGTGCAGGCTGCCTGCATTTAATGTGACCTGTGCGGGCTAAAATGGACGTCGCAATGAGCCAACATTTCAAGAAGTAGTTATGTCAAGGGTTTCATTTTAAAACGACACATCAGTTTAAAGCCCTGGGCGCACACTGGTCGATTTTGGCCATCGAGTAGCGTCTTTGAGACATAATTGCCCAATCCTAAAACAGATGCCTATAACTCATAGGATAAAAAAGCTGTAGTCTTGAGTCGTTAGTTGACAGCCGATCGAATGGCCGGTTGCAATCAAATTTAACCTCTGATGAAATTCTGGCAGTGTCAGAAGATTTGACGCACAGTCCTGCAGTGTGACTTCTACGACGAACGTCAAACTGTCTTAATTTTTCAAGACAAGCCATGATCAAAATTAATGCTAGATAAGAAAGTTTCTTATGACCGCATTAAGGACTCAGGCACTCTGCCTACCGTCACGGAAAATTATAATATGTTGCCTCTAGTCGATTAAAAACACAGATGCGGTTTTCATGTGGTGACCTAGCCCGTGGGTGTGTAGTGTTGCTTACACTATTCTTAAATACGCCGGTATTGCCGCCATTCATATATTTTTAATGATGGCCAAAATTACAGCCCCACGTGCAATGCAGCTCGCAGTCACTGAACGTGTATGGGTTGATAATGTAGAACTCCGGACAAGTTTTCTTGCGCGCACCCATTTTTAACACCGTGACCGTATGTGTATGCATCAGGATTGCACGCTGGTGGAAGCACCTTTGTGTGCGATTCATATGAGAAGTGAGCAGAGAAAAGTTACTCGTCAGAAAACGTACAAATAAATATAATTTTAGATGTTTAATTGCTGTTTGAAGCATTGGAATTTTTGTTTATTTTAATTTTTTTTTTCAAAATTAGCCTGTGTGCATTCCGACTCATTTTGCCAGCACAGGCCACACATTACTTTTTTGGTGTCTCTTTTAGAAATACACATTTGACAGTAGTTTTTTCAGTTGTTCTAAATGGGTTTTTAAAACAGCAGGTGCGTATGGAGCGCTGAGCGTCTTTTTCACTCCGAGCACTTGGGTGTTATTTCTCTGCGTCAAGTTGAAGAATGTTCAATTTCAGGTAAAACGCAGCACTCATCACTGTCACTTTTCAGTCAGCTAACCAATCACAGTGGAGGGGTGACGGAGTGGGATATCAATACAGGAACCAACCATCACACCCTGCTTGTACTACGGCTGCATATTTATGTCTTTACTAGATTTAATTTCCGGACTACCATAATATTATGAAAAATAATGCTTGGAGAAACATTTCATTCGTATGCATCTGCCATATACTTCTAGCGGATATGTCATATCTTTTATATTTTGTAAAATACATTCAGTTAGTTTATACGTCTATTAATAAAGATTAATTTGATTGGCCCATCGTACGATGTTTACATTAGAATTGTGGATATTGTTGTGTACTTTTACAAGTCATAGTTATACTTGTCGTTTTTACCGTGGTGTTTTGTCTGATTTTGGAATACTTTTTTGCCTCAAATAAAGGTTTCAATCTAATGAATGAGGCATTTATATAGTGCTTTGTGTATTGCTGTACACCCAAAGCGCTTAAATATATGGGGGATCTCCTAAACCACCAATAGTGTGCACAGCATCCACCTAGTGGATAGGCAGCCAAAGGACCAAGTGGCGCCAGTTGCGCTCAACCCACACTAGTACAGGTGGGGAGAGAGGTGGCGATAATCAGTCGATGTGTGACTCGTAGGCGAGGGTGATGATGGGCCAAGTGCAAGTGAATTTGGCCCAGTGACACGGTGGTTTCACTCCTACCTCTTTAAAAGGAAGTCGCATGGATATTTTTTTAATGGACACAGAGTCAGGTTCCCTCGGTTTAACGTCTCATCTGAACTAGACAGGTGCTTTTACAATGGGATAACGTTCCGTACGCTTACAACGATTCGTCAGTTCATACAGAGCACTGCTTCATTTCCTGACTGATTCTAGCCGCGCACTGTCGATAAGTGATATGCCGGATGATGATCGTGATATAAAGATCAGTCGACTTGCCGCCACCAAAGGGCGCGGATTGAGTTTCAATTGAGCGTATATTTACGTATTTTATTTCTGTATTCAAAATTGTATATTTAAAACAGTAATATCATCATGAATTTATGGATTTAATTGCACCCATGCCACCTCTGAGCCTCATTAAACGTCTGAACATCTGAAAATGTACCTACAAGTCACTTTTGTGTTCTTCTGTGCCACCTTTGTAGTACAAATTAATTTATTAATACTCATTTCATATGATTGGGTGAACTGATGAATATCCATCGGTAGCGCCACGAACTGTAATCCTGTTTTTTACAGTAGTATTTGGTCACAAATGTTCCACATATACGGGGGGTTAGGAAGCTCCACACAGACAACAGGGAGAGCACCGTGCTAGGGCTCCACTAACACTCTTCCAGACACAAACTAGTGTTCCCAGGATGGTCTCCCATAAAATGACAGTGTACCGATTCGAGGCCTCAGCCCTGCTTAGCTTCAGTGTGGAAACAGTCTTGGGCGCAGGGTGATATGGCTGTGGCAGTGAGATTAACATTGTAATGTTGGCATTCACCTTATAGCGTGTGGCCTGATTCATGGGGCGCTTTTTTCTTTTGTTTCTTTTAAATCCGGTGGGGAAAAATGAGATGGAAAAAAAATTACTTGGAGGTTGTGCTCTTAAAAAAATGGGGGCGTGATATATCGAATGTGCATTATTTATCAACATTTAAGTTTTAAATGCGTCTACACAAAAGCAGTGCCGATGCATCCGAAGGAATCATGGGCCATCAATGCTGCTGAGGATCTACTTCAAAGACTGCTATGCTTCAAATTGGGTAAGATTTTTTTAGCAGTACCATAAATGCCATGTTACTAATATTCACGAGTTGTCACCTTGATAGACTGGTTAATTCTTCCTTTGCTCATTTCCATACTAGACATTTTAATTCAATTATATTCATCAATCCCATTCCATTTCTGCATGTAATTTTAGTTTTTTTTTATGTGTAGTTCATTTTAAACCAACCCCAGTTCGCTTAAAATGAACCCTAAAGGGAACTAGCCAAACGTGACCTCAGTCCTTTTGGTGTTCACAATATTGTTTACTCAAAAGAGAACCCAGTTCTTTTCTTGGCCCTCTTCAGCACATAGCATCCTATGACCCCACATGCAATTTTACAAGTTGTTTGAACTGAAATGCGTGTTGGCAGTGTGTACACAACCACCCTATAATGATAAAAATCCACTTTTAAAATTTGTTTTTTTTATTCTCGTTAAATGTTTTCCCCTTTCTCAAATCGAGCCGATCTCAGATGCCTGTCTGTGTGACGTCACACAGACAGGCCCCTCCCACGATAGTTTGATTGACCGTAGCGTTTCAGCACAGACTGGACTGGTGTCTTACCTTAGCTCCGCCCTGAGTGTGCTGTCATCTGTCCGCCATTGTTTCACCGCCGGAGCAGATGTAGACAAGAATGACTCCTAAGCGATTGAGGTCTTCTGTTGTTGGATGTAATAATGAACATAGCAGAAGTCATTTACTCCCAACATCTGAGCCGCTGAACTCGCAGTGGATTACATTGTTTCTGAAGGGAATGCACCCCCGATCTACATAAATGCGTCTATGTTCGCGCAAATCATTCATGATCCAGTCTCATCTACAGAAGAAGTGAGTATAATGTTTTGTAATGAATCTTTGCAAATCGCTTTCCTAATAATGTGCTAATTAGCAAGTTTCACGATGAATGCGGCTAAAGTAAACAGTCTCTCTGAGAGCAGCTCGGAAGAGGGGCAGGGTCAGCAGAGCTCATTAACATTTAAAGGAAAATGCTACAAAACCGGCTTGAGCTGAAAGGAGCGGTTTTTGACAGGATAAAAAAAAAAAAAAAAAGGTGGTGTCACCTACCATGCGAAATTAAACAAAACTATGTTTAGACATTTTTCATTAAGACCATTAAAAGAATCATTCAACGTGTGGAAAATGGCATCATATGACCCCTTTAAGACATATTTGTAGTAGATGCGCTATGGAAACATAGCATGCTTTAATGACAGCGGGGAGTGCTATAATTCATATTTAAACTAAACTGCAGATCTCATCTTATGAGAGAATTTTTTTTCGCAAGAACAATGATGCGCACTTACTTCGATATTATGGCAGACACAGCTGGATTTGGTGGTCGAATGGTCCATTGTCCAGTTTGAATAGGTCCAATGATAATAGCTTACTGTACAACCACAGTGCCAGAGGTGTACGTCATGGGAAGGCACATTCCGTACATGTTGCCCATATGTACAGTAATGACAGTCACCAATGATAAGCTACACTAAATATTGTGAAACTTAATTTGCTGTGAAGTTGCATTGCAATGTTTGTGTATTGTTGAAAAAGCGCTATACAAATAATCTTGAATTGAATTTAATTGAATCTCCACAACATTATGAAAAATACCACTGTATTAGAAGGATACAACTTGGAAAAATAATTTTTATATTATGAAATTATATAATGCATAAATGTAACTTGATTGGTTTTAAACAAATGAAATACTATTTGGCCATGGAAAGAAAAAAAAATTAATATACTATACTATATCTGTTGGCTTGGTGACTAGGGCGGTAATTTACGGAAATTAGATAAATACTGTTGAAAAATAATGACGTTTAAAATTACTTGCCCTGCCCCAGACCTATGTGTGTCATCTGACATTTCATACAGTTGATCGATGACAAATAATGGGCAGGGCAACAACTCACTGCGTCATGGAGCCTAGTATAGGGCTGTGTTCGATACAACGATGTATCGTCACAAAGATTTGAGCATACGAATATCGTTATAGCTGTCTCTGTTCAGATATCTCGGCACGTGCGCAGCAGTGGACCACACTTAATTTGAATACAAGAGCACAGTTTAAAAAGGAGTAGCAGTGTTGGGCAAGTTATGTAATACATTATATATTACTTACTGTCTTTTGAAAGTAATTAGTTAAATTACAATATTACTGTCTCTGAATTGCGTTACACTACTTTTGAGTTACTTTCACCAAAACATCCACAGAAGTATTACAAAATGCCAAAATGTAGTTTATTGCTGGGTGCTCATTCTACATCCAGTGGAGGGTCTATAGCATAAAATTATAAAATCATATTTAGATACCGGTATGTAGGTCTACATTAATGTTACGTTGTAGTTTAGGTTAAACGCATAACTAAGCACAAACCGCATTATAACATTTCGCTTTATTTACCGGTGTTATTTATGAATTAATAAGGTAAACAGCAGCCTATAAACTATTTTGAACGTTTCAAAGGAAAAGAATGAAAAAATAGAAGTGCTAAAAAGCCAATATTAGGTAATTCAATTTCAAGTGAAAGCAAACTGAGTTCCACGCAGCCTACCGCTCATCTTCTAATTTGGCATTACTCCAAATTAATATTTGCATATTTGCGATGTATTTGAATGCTAAACTATTATTTATGATGTAAACCAAGCTTACTTAATGCGCTTAAAAAAAACATCCTCGTCACATGAGCAAATGTGTGTTTGGCCCGATCTCAGGCTGAACGGCACGGATTGTACTACACAGTACGCACTATTTAAATTAACCAGTGGCTCTATGTTTGGTTGACCGCATTTTATTCTGATAATGAACAGGCTGCAACGATTGCAATGATGTAGGCTATGTGTGTGCGTTAGGCGCCGGCGCGATCGAACAGCGGAAAACAAACAACAAAAAAATACTCCGTAATTTTTGGTCATACAGATCATTCGAAACTGCAATGGGTTTACTTTATTTCTGTCAATACACGATCCTTTCCGTGGACTTTCGTAGAGCGCCGCACCACACGAATAGCCTATGAACCAAATCAGCAGCATATGTCTCGGTCTTTTCCTTTCGTTTTGTTAATCTTTTAATTAGGCTATTTAAGTCAAATATTTCGCATATTTATTCATTTTATAGATATGATTTAATAAAAACAGATTTTGTTATTTTTATTTAAACTTAATTTTTGTTGCTTGTCTGCTCTTTTTCCTCTTCTACGACCCCGCAGCTCTCTCCGATAGCTTAGTGTTAGGGGCACCAGTCCAAGTGTTTCCAGGTTTTACTCGTGCTATTTCTCAATGTTGAGAGTACGGTGTTGCACATAGATTGCACTTGACTATGCCTTCTTGTCATTTTCTCTGCTGAACTGAAAATAACTGGAGTGTGTCCATCTCACAAATGTAGAATCCATCTCAGTCATCTCAACCATCGAATTACAGCAAAAGGAAAAAGACAAAGTATTTTACCCGCGGAATTTATTGTCTTGTGCGCTTGCGGTGTTGGAAAAATCCACATTAACTTTGAGGTAAAATGTTGGTTGGAACTTTGCTTACTGAGATGTAAACTAATATTACTCAAATTTTATAGTAAATAAGTATATACTGCGTTACAGCGAAAAGTAAATACTACTATATATTTACTTTTGTAATGGCATTACTCCAACCCAGTGAGTTAGAAAAGTGCAATGTTTCTTAAAAAAAAAAATCTAGTAAATGGAACGTATATGGGCTACAAAACCAGGTTTAATCTGGCGCCAGAGGAACACAACTGGGGTGGCCGAAGTATAAGAGACATCCCCGAATACCGACGCTTCCACACCCCCTTGCGCACAAAACATCGGGAAAAACATCTACGACCCAGTGTTACTTAATCTGTGTCAATACTGGCAACCTGTGTACGCGCCTCTTGTCCATGGATAAACGCGCTTGCTTTCGGAAAACACTGGTTAGCTTGCAGTTTATCGATCTCCACTTCAATATTCTATTCTCAGAAAATTGTAATTTATCAAGTGTTCATTTATGAGAGAGAGCGAGAGAGGCTGTGTATGTATGAATTACCAACGTTTTGGCGTGTTTTTCTATTAACAGTGAAGCTGTGGCTTTAAATTCCTTTAGAAATAACGATGTTACCAGCTCCTTGTTGAGAAAAATAATGAAGCTCTTGAGCGATTAAGCTATTAAGTTGATAAAATTGCGGGGCAGCGCTAAAAAGTTTGTCTGAGTGACAAAAAAATGTGTGCACGTGCAGCGTGATCTGTGTGACATGAGGTACATTGAAGACAGCACATTAGTTTAGAACTAAAAACCTACTAAATATTTGTTTATTATATGTAAAACGTAGAGTGTGTTAATGATAACCTACCAGCAATGTAAAGATGAATTTTAATATATTAGAATGAGTACATTAAAATACAAATTTATTAGAACAAGAACATTATTATTTATGGGCTTAAAAACAAAATGCAAACAATCAGAATATTGTACCTAGTGGGGAGTGCACAATGTAAACATGAAACATAAGCCATACCTATATTGTAATGTGGTACAGTTATGGAGGCCCTTCATATTGCAGAGGTCAACTGCCTGCTCTGCCTATAGTTATAAATGGCACTATAGTAAGCAGTGTTTTATAAACAGCTGTTTTTCTAAATTCTGTTGAGGTGAAATTCAGTGCAGTCCTGTATAGTGATACGTATCTTATCGTGGTCTCTGTATCATGATGGGTATCATGTATTGTGACTTGCTGGTGATACACAGGCCTAGAGAGTGTACTGTTAGAATGTCCCTAAAATTCAAGATATGGGGCAAAAATGCTCCTGTTTGAGTTTCTCGTATTTACATATAGTTAAAGGGATAGTTCACCCAAAAATTAAAATTTGATGTTTATCTGCTTACCCCCAGGGCATCCAAGATGTAGGTGACTTTGTTTCTTCAGTAGAACACATTTGATGATTTTTAAGTCCAACCGTTGGAGTCCATCAGTCTTATAATGCATGGCAATGGTAACAAAGTCTATGAGAGTAAAAAAAACATGCACAGACAAATCCAAATTAAACCCTGCGGCTCGTGACGACACATTGATGTCCTAAGACACGAAAACGATCGGTTTGTGCCAGAAACCGAACAGTATTTATATAATTTTTTTACCTCTAATACACCGCTATGTCCAACTGCTTCGAGCACGCGCACGACTTTCTGTGCGTGAGATGTGTATGCGCTCTGGCGTAGTTTACGTTAATGGGTGTGTTGTCGCGGGAGGAGCAAACGACAGACACCGTTTATTAACAGAAAATAAACAAAGTGTCCAGAAAAAAGGGAATCAAGTGTCCAAAATAAACAGGGGATCTGGTGTCCTCGTCGTGCTGCGGGGTTCGTGCAGGGAAGGGCAGTGGTCAGGAAGGAAGGAAGGGTCCAGGTAAGGGGCGGAGTCCGGCGGCCGCACGCGCTCCCCTCTCCGCGTCCCGGGGCGGTCCGGAGTTACTATGAGGAAAAGGCAGCGGCTTCATCCTTCTCTCTGCCCTCGGCGCTTGAAGGGACTAGGCGGCCCAGCATCCTTGCCCGACGGCCGTGTAACGGGTGCGGTTCTCGTCCGGACTGCGGGTCCGGCAGCTCACGACTCTGGCGGCATGGGAGTCCCGCTACGCACCCCTCCTGGACCCACGAGGACACCAGCGTGCATGCACAGGGAAGAGACCGGTCACCCGAGGAGAGGCGCGCTCGGCATTTAAACAGCAGCGGCGATGAGGCTCCATTCGGTTCAGGTGTGCTCCATTCGGTTCAGGTGGCCCATCACCGCCGCCAGCCCTGGCGTTTCAGTGACCCTCCTCTCTCATGAACCCACATGTCGGGAGCCATAGGAGGAAGGGCGGACGATTAAGAACTGGGTGTGTGATAATTAGGGGGAGGCAGCCCGCTTGTCACAGGTGTGATATCCAGCGAAGAGCAATCAACCAAATCCAGGCTGAGCAGGTACAGAAGTCGGTTTGAACAATCTGGATTAGCGCAAGTAAGTACCATTTTGATTAGTTAGACGCGTACCTACATGGTTTGTGCAACACAATGTGTAACGTATGTATTGCGCGAAGGCTCACTTACGCCGCTTGCGTAAACTCGTAAACTACGCCAGAGCGCGTACACACCTCATGCACCGGAAGTCGAGCGCGTGCTCAAAGCAGTTGGACGTAGTGGTGTATTAGAGGTAAAAAATGATGTAAATACTGTTGGGTTTCTGGCACAATCTGATCGTTTCGTGTGTTAGGACATCAGTGTGTCGTCATGAGCCGCAGGGTTTAATTTTGATTTGTCTGTGCATGTTTTTTTTAAACTCATAGATTTTGTTACCATTGCCATACATTATAAGACTGATAGACTGCAACGATTGGACTTAAAAATCATCAAATGTGTTCAACTGAAGAAACAAAGTCACCTACATCATGGATGCCCTGCGGGTAAGCAGATAAACATAAAATTTTCAGTTTTGGGGGCGTGAACTATACTTTTAAGTGGTATGTACAACAGTTCCAGAGGGTTAACCCAAATATCCAGATGTGTGCAGCACAGTTTATGGAGGACCGTTTCCTGATCCTAGTAGAGTAGACTAAAATGCTGGCTGTTCTGACTCGCGTAAGACATTTTCATTTTTAAAGGATGTGCCACCACTGATGATTCAAACAAGGTTTGCAGTGTAAGTAGCACACTTTGTGGTTTGTCAGTTTATACCGATCCCAAATGCAGACTGAGTTTTTATGTTGCAGCAGGCAATTGCAACGCGTGTTAAAAGACGTATAGCATTATAATCAGAATATGTCCCCACTGGATGAACAAGATGCGCGTTTGTAATGGGTTTGTAAGTTTTTAATAATAGCGCCGCCCGACCAGGACATGGCAATCAACAGTATGTGAGGGAGCGGAAAATTTCAGTCGCCCGCGTGAGGTATTGGCCAATCAGAACGCCAATTAGATGCGGCCATCACAGCACACTTTCTTTTTACCCGACTGATGAGCTTTGTAAAAATCAACGCGTTTCAGAAAGGCGGCGCATAGAAGAGAAACAATAATGTACAATATGTGGAAAAAAGTGTTTTTTGAACCTTAAACCACATAAAAACATTTCATTACACCAAATACACCAAATAATGTTTTTTTTTTTTTTTGCAATGTCATATGACCCCTTTAAAACTTTAGTTTCCCAAAGGCAGTCACAGAAATGCGGTTTGAAACGGCCTTTTTTTGCTATGTCACAATTCGATAACCAGTCGCGTCAAGGGATCCTATCCTTGGCATATAATTAACTGTGCTGCAAAGCAGAGGGTCTAGACCAGGGCCGCCCAAACTCGGTCCTGGAGGGCCACTGACCTGCAGAGTTTAGCTCCAACCCTAAATAAACACACCTGAACCAGCTAATCATTGTCTTCAAGACTCCTAGAAGGCTACAGGCAGGTGAGTCATATAAGGGTTGGATCAAATCTCTGCAGGAAAATAGCCTGGAAGGGCCAAGTTTGCCCACCACTTGGCTAGTGTGAAGGAAGCCAAGTTAATCCCTCGGTAAAAAAAAACCCAGTTATATTTATATCTAGATGTTTCGCTAACTGTTAATATTTCCCCCAATTTTCACAGTCATGTGCTGTTAGCATTTATTTGTATTTAGAACCGCTAACTTGAACAATAACCCGCGGCAGCAGTGTAAAAGTAGCCCGGAGTCAGACCCACCTCTCCCCCCTCATTGTCATCCGCACGTCACACGCGTATGATCACGGGTGCGATTTGGAATCACAAACTTGGCTGCATTGAGTCTTCAAGGGATTTTGAGGACACAACATCAAGTAAGTAAATTTAACGAATGTTACAGTATCCACTGTAGTTGTCCGCTAGTAAAAAAAACAGTTTTATCAGTCACTATCCGTGTACGAACCAGCACAAACAGATAATGCTACCTCACGAAGTTAGCCATCAGTCTCCTTGCTTACATTGAGCATACCAGCTTACAGTGGTGTGAAAAAGTGTTGGCCCCCTACCAGATTTCTTATTTTTTTGCATGGGTTTTTTTGGTTCCACCCCAACCTTTTAATGTTTCAGATTCACCACAAATTTAAATATCTGCAAGATAACACAAGTAAACACAACATGAAGGTTTTTATTATTAAGGGAAAACTAAATCCAAAACTACATGGCCCTGTGTGAAGAAGTGTTTGACCCCCTGTTAAAACTGTGGTTTATAACACCTGAGTTCAATTTCTCTAGCCACACACCCAGGCCTGATTACTGCCACACCTGTTCGCAATCAGGAAATCTCTTAAATAGGACCTGCCTGAAAAAGTGAAGTAGACCAAAAGATCCTCAAAAACTAGACATCATGCCGAGATCCAAAGAAATTCAGAAACAAATGAAAGTAATTGAGATCTATCAGTCTGGAAAAGGTTATAAAGCCATTTCTTAAGCTTTGGGACTCCAGCGAACCACAGTTAGATGAGAGTAGGGACATTATTAACAAATGGCAAAAACATGGAACAGTGGAGAAGTGGCCTCCCAGCGGAGTGGCCCCGGCACGCCAAATATTACCCCAAGAGCCACAGCGACGACTACGACCAATCCAAGAGGTAAACAAAAGACCCCCACAAAAACATCCAAAGAATACTGCAGGCATCACTTGCCTCAGAAGGTCAGTGTTCAGGACTCAAAAATGGTTGCATGGCAGAGTTCAAGACGGAAAAACGCCTGCTGAGCAAAAGAACAGAAAGCTCGTCGCAGTTTGGCACAGAGTGAAAAAATTCTTGATGACCCCAAGACTTTTTGGGGAAAATTAGCTCTGTGACGGCCGAGACAAAAAGTTGAACGTGGGAAAGGGTGTGTGTCCCAGTACGCTGGCTGAAAAGTAAAATGGCATTTTCAAGAAAAACAAGTTGGGTTATGCAGCAGGACAATGATCCAGCAAGTCCACCTCTGAATGGCTGGAGAAAAACAAAATGAAGACTTTGGAGAGGCCTAGTCAAAGTCCTGACCTGAATACTATTGAGATGCTGTGGCATGACCTTAAAAAGGTGGTTCATGCTCAAACTCTCCAATGTGGCTGAATTAAAACAATTCTGCATAGATGAGTGGACCAACATTCCTCCACAGCGCTGTAACAGACTCATTGCAAGTTATCTCAAACGCTTGATTGCAGTTGTTGCTGTAAGGGTGGGCCAACCAGTTATTAGGTTTAGGGGGCAAAAACTTTTTCACACAGGGCCATGTATTTTTGGATTTAGTTTTCCCTTAATAAAAACCTTCATTTAAAAAATGCATGCTGTGTTTACTTGTGTTATCTTTCAATAATATTTAAATTTGTTTGATGATCTAAAACATTAAAGTGTGACAAACATGCACAAAAATAAGAAATCCGGAAGGGGGCCAAACACTTTGAGCACACCAGCTTATTTCTGGTTCAAACACATATGGCTTAATTAAACCAATATATCCACTTGCCATTGGCATTGTATCGCGTTTACTACAGTTCAATTAGTGGCGCTCGCTCATGGCTGGCTGGTGTGTGACCTGAGTGGAGGCGGGGCTAATTTGCGTATTCATAGATCCGCTTATAGTAAATGAGGCAAAGGTGTAGAGTTACATTCAAGCTATTTAAAGGCATGAGAAAATTATTTTCACAAAAAAAAAACATTTAAATATGTAATTTTGATGATCAAAGATGAGTTTTAAAAGATAACCTTTTTGACTACAGGGGGACTTAAATGCATGTTTTGAACGAATTGGGTGAACCCATTTGGCTGGAGTTGACCACTGGCATAGGCACATTGGATTTGATGTGGCGATGCACAGACGTGTATGACATCAAAGTACCGCGAGAGCGATTCGAAAGCATAAGGAGCCCTCTGCTCTCTATAGCTCTCACGGTACTTTGATGTAACACCGATCGGTCTGATTGTGATTCATTAGTCGAACAAGCCTAATGATTCAATGGACCATTCATAAAGAACCATTTACTTCACTCCCGAATGAATCAGCCATTTGAACAAATAAATGAATAAATGACTCGATGACTTAATCGTTAAGACATTTACCACCATCTACTGGCAGTTTTAGTTTATTATTTGGAGTATCATTTCATTAAAAAAATTATTTCATATTTCCACAGTAGTAATAATAATAAAATTAATAAAATAAATTAAAGGTGTAGTTCACCCACCCAAAAATTACAATTGTGTCATTTACTCACCCTCATGGTCCAAAAGAATATATGTAATTTTATCAAACAAAATATTTCTTGAAGCTACTTTTTGTAATGTCTGTTTGATGCTTTATAGACAATGACTTTAACATTAATCTTTTGGGGAGTAATTTCTCAGCCTAATTAATAATAATCGCCACATGAAAAATGAACTAGATAACAAAGATTAATACCTACCACCTTATGAATACGGATGATTTTAGCGCAAAAGAATAAATTGTCGGAATAAATTGGAATTTAGTCGTATCCTAATTTACTTAACGTCTTGCCTACCTTTCATAGGGATGCACGATAAAGGTGATAAATCGCAATCAATATAGGCAAAAAGCTGCATATTCCTGCGCGCATGTTGTGTCAGTGAGGCACGTCTGTGATTAGTAGTAAATCTCCATCTGAAGGCCAGAGGGCGCTCTCGCGCAGAAACTATAAATACGCCCGCAGAAGAAATCCAGGAAATCCCAATCACTGAAATACATCTGCGAATTATTAAATGTAAGTTTCAAGCCTTATGACATTAATGTGACTATAGTGCCAAAATATGTTTTAGAACTAGGCCTAGCCTATAACACTCAAAAATAAGCCACCTTTTCTGTCATTTTATGGCATAAAGCACACCTCCTTAAATGTAATCTAAACATTCCAAGTTAATATCCTACTTTTTGTAGGATTTCTAGGCGTTTTTCATGTCGCAGTTTTAGCCTATTAATCTTGATTTCTCACAACTTTTTTTTTATTTATTTGATTTTAAGGAAATTGTGACGCGAACTAGTCTCTCCTGAACGTGCAGCTTGTAAAGAGACAGCTGGCCCAAGGTCCCCAGGGGTTTTCATTCAAAATGCTCTTAAGCCTGTAGATTGAAAAGGAAAGATCCTTAACCGCATAAGTGCCAAAAGTCGCAAAAAGTGCGACCAAGACTGTATCCTAATAAAAATAGGCTGGAGTCCTAATCTGTGAAATCTCATTTGGATTCCCTACCACTAGATAGCAGACATGTTAGTACTCGATCTAGCCAAAAACTGACGTTCATGTCTTATCCAAAGTGTCTTAAAGCAAATAGCATAGCAAGTGAGCTATCGTGTCATTGATGCGGAAGCAGTTCAGTTCAGAGCATCTGAGAAAATTGTGAGATTTGTGAGAGAAAATAGTCAAATGAATAAAAAGTTGTACCGTGAGGATGTGTTGCAAATGTTATTTGCCGATTCTGACTCTGGGTTTGCCTTTTGGAAATGACTATCGGTCGTCTAATGATCGCGCTTCTCCCGGGACATCTTTGCAGTGCAATGGTGCTGCCGTGCAAGGAGCGAGTGTCCACGAAGCACAAACAAGTGATCATTTCAACCCTTTGCCCAATGGGGATGGCAGGGGTGAACATGGTCGTAGTGTCCATAGGAGAGCTGTTGCTAGAGGTGGAGGCAGGAGGGGTAGGAGAAATAGGGCTGGAAGTAGCACTAGCTCTTTGGATCCAGCGCCCCAAAGAGGTGGGAGTGGCCGCGGTAGACGTGGCCGTGCTGTGCGTGGGAGAGCCGGGAGACGTGGTAGAGGCAGCAGGGGTGATCTGGCTCTAAATAGGGCTGGAAATAGCAATGACAATGGTGGCTGGGTTTTTTGAGAAATGAAGACGTGTATCAGGACTGGATCAAACGCTTTGATGAGCCTGTTGGTTATCTAGGAGAGAAAGATTTGACCAATGCTGCACCCTTACAAAGTACAGGTGCAGTCAGTGTGGGGTAGGTCTGTGTGCTGTGCCATGCAATAAGAGGTACCATACTCTCAAGAACTATAACCTTTGTCACATAGATACCTGATTGGGCAGATAGCTGGTCAACTGATCAAAAAATAGGCACATGCATTTTACTATGGCACAGTAATATAGTAATAATTTACTATAGTTACTAATAGTTTTACTGTTGATTTCCTCTTTTCCTGATCATTTGGAAGGAAGATAAAAAGACAAAAAAAAAACAAGTTCAAACATCAATTCAATATCTACTATTTCCTGAATATTATGAAATTCAAGTGGTGCCCGATGATTCATTACGAACAGTAGATGAGTATATTTACACCCCACATAAGCTTTCGGTCATGCCTAACATTTTTCTAATTTACAGTAGATCTCTATCATTAAGCCCTTTCAAGCCACAAGCTTTGAAA
>JADLZN010006751.1:0-18597 GCA_018155175.1 Sinocyclocheilus anophthalmus
CAAAAAAAAAAAAATATATAAATATATATATTACAAATCTATATTCTCAGATGTTTCCCCCAAACCATCTGTACTACTGCATGTAAACTGTGGAAAAAAAAATGATAGAGATAGCTCTTTCAATCCTTCTTTCATTCTATATTAATCTCAAATGTAGCCTAAATATTGTTTCTCATCTACTACAAAAACAACAATAATAGTTATAAAATTAGATAATTAACAAATGAATAATTGCTTCAACATTTAAATAATAACTAATGTATATTTAATTATAGACCGTATTTTATACATAATAAATAATTAATAATAGATAGATAATTAAAAATTAAAAATAGATTTATTTTTAATAAATAATACATTTAACTCCATATTAATGAAGTAACTTATTTAATATAATATATCACAGCCTATATAGCCTAGTTTAATTATGCAATACAAATAATAATAATCCATTAATCATTTAATTCTAATATAATCAATGTATTTGAATCTAATTATTTCAATTATGCTTCCATTAGATATATATATATTATAACAGAAATTTAACTTAAAATGAGCATAGACTGCATATTCAACATCGTACACATAGATTGCTTTTTACAATCCTATATACCCACTGCCTTTTTTTATACATAACACATTTATTCAGTATTTAAATCCATATTTTATTATTTGTCCTTTAGTTTTTTTTTTACATTAACCATAACTATACATATCTAAGAAAAAAAGAGAAAAAAGAGAAAATATTGTTTTTACTAATCCTGAAATATATGAGACAGATATATAAATAATAATATAATAATACAAAATAAGCTTATTACAAATATTAATTTAAAATCGTTATATATTAATAAATTGTATTGCAAATCAATTAAATGCTAATATTTTTACATTATTCTATACTTTTAACTAAAAGATAACCCAAACACACACACACACACACAGTATTAGCTAGAAAGATAAGATAGACAGAAATCATATCTGATGCAAGTGTCTGGTTGTCCTCGGTGACCCTTCCTCGACCTCTGACCCAGTATTTGTGCAACAGACCCAGCCAGACTCCAGCCGCACGCATACTTCTACTCGTTGCACAAGCACATAACGAGGGGAAAAGTGCACAGAGGAGGAGGAATAAGAAAAGCAGATCAAGGAGAAGCCAGAAACCAGAAAAAACTCCGCTGCAGCCGGCGGGATGAACCGTGGATGAACTTTACACAGCGTGCCAATTAAAGATGAAGAGAGCTGCAGAAGATTCCAGAGCGGAGCGACTCGTGTCGCTGGAGGAATCTTTATTCTGACGGGATCCAACTGTGTTAGAGGCAGCGAGACGGTGAACAAGCACTGGAGCAATAGACAATATTCGGCTGAGATGCAACTATTTTTGAAAATCTGGAAGCTGAGGGTGCAAAAAAATCTAAATATTGAGAAAATCATTCACCTTTAGAGTTGTCCAAATGAAGTCCTTAGCAAAAGCATATTACTAATCAAAAATTAAATTTTGATATATTTACTGTAGCGGATGTACAAAATATCTTCATGGAACATGATCTTTACTTGATTTGATTTTTTTGGCATAAAAGAAAAATGTATAGTTTTGACCCATACATGTATTGTTGGCTATTGCTACAAATATCCCCAGCGACTTAAAACTGGTTTTGTCGTCCAGGGTCACATATGTGGTTCTTCAGTAAGCAAACGACCTGATTTCTGAACCCAGAAACCCTTACAAAGTACCCGCGGTGGTACCATGGTTAAAACCCAGTACTGTATACAGTAGACACTGAACAGAACGATCCCATAATGTTACCTCCGCGTACTTCGAATCTTGGACCGTTCCTTTTCCAAACCAACAACAAAACAGATAACACCATGATACCATATGAAACACAGTAATACCACGGTAATTTGTCCAATATCATGGTAATACTTACACGCGGTAAAACCATGGTACCATATCCAAATAACACAGTAATACCATGGTATCTTCTTTAAAAATCATGATATACAAAATAACATGGTAATACTATGATACATGGTACATTTTCCAAAAACATAGTAATACCGTGGAATATATATATATATTAAAAAAAACATGGTAATACCATGATACTATTGGTATAATGGTATTTTTCTCCAAACTGTGAAATACCATGGTAAATGTCCACACAACATGGTAATACCATGGTACCATATCAAAAATAATTGCAGCAATTCGTAGTTTAAAAAAACATGAACTTAACAAAATGATGGTATTACCATAATACATGTTCAACAAACATATTACCATGGTAGCTTTTGTTTCAAAACAACAGTAATACCATGGTAAATATCCCAAAAAAGGCATGACATTACCATTTAAAACACAGTAACACCATGGTATTTTTCCAGACAACACACCAATTCCATGCTAAATCTCCACACTTCAGTGTTTTATGTTTAATTTTATTATCATTGATATACTATTATAGTTTTTGTTGATATATATTTTATTTTTTTATATTTTCTGTTTTAATTTTAAAGTTTGAGTAATTTTGTGTTTTGTCATTTTTTTCGTTTTTTTTTATTTTTTTTTTTTAGTTTTAAATGAAAACACTGAATGAAAGTTTAGTTTAGCTTTTTATATTATTTTAGTTTATGCCTATAAGTAATGCAAATGTTTTTTTTTTTTATTGTTTTAGTTTTAGTTAACAATATTAACCCTGCCACACACTACGGTAATACCATGGTACCATATATCAAGAAAAAAAAATACAGCAATACCATAGTAAAAAAACATGACATTTTCTTGGTGCATGTTCCAAAAAACATGGTAATACCATGGTACTTTTTTGTTAGCCAAATAGTGAATTAAGAAGTCATGTGGTTATGTGTGCAAATGAACTACAAACCTCTGGAGAGCAGGAGAGGAATGGTTTGATAGCGATGTCGGAGTCGTGAACCTTCAGGTCGTGATCGCCTAGTCCTCGAGTGATGCCGATGGTGGCCAGAATACGAGCCTGAGCCACAAAGCACAGCCGTTAACTTAGGCCAACCCAGTTTACTTCTGTAATGTGATGCATTGCCTAGTAAAACTAAATATTCAATGGGCCCTTTGCAAAGACCCGCCCCCCTTAGTTACTGTTACTATGGTCCAACCGCCATGGCCCGCTCTCACGCTAGGGCTGCACGATTAATCGAATTTCTAATCGCGATTACAATTACGTCATCATTTAAAGTCCACTTATGTTATTCTGCATGCTTAAGATGCATTTTTTTTGCGTTTTTAGTATAATAGCATTCATTTTTTACTTTTTTATCATTGTAAAGAGATACCCAATCCGATACCAATGTAAAAAAAAAAACATATTTGACATTTGAGGGGCTCTACCGCTTTTTTCAGTTTTGTTGTTTTTTTAGAGTGTTTTCAGCTTGTTTATTTTCATATAAATTTATGGCATGCAGTTGCTTCAAACAATGGAATAAACATCATTTAAAATAAATTGTAATTAATTGTAATTACAATTTCAAGGGAATAATCGTGCAGCGCTATCTCACGGCACACGTTCTCACGCAGTGACAAAAAAAAAGAGGAGACTGATGACAGACCAAACAGAGCAGGTTACTTTTGGTATGAAACAAGTCTCAGCTTTCAAATTTGGTCGTTATTTTTAAATAAATTGCATTTTGTGGCTCTTTAATGTGTGGTGACAAATCGCTGGCAGCACGTGAACACATCTCCTTCTCTACTAGTTTCGCTGCAATAAACATTATGAACCAACCGCTTGTTTCAACTGCAGAAAGACGTCAATATACACCATTTTTCAAGTTCAATCCCACCAACGTTAATCTATCTCTATCGTTATGTTTGGTCAGATCACCTGTCAATCAAACTCCCAGGAAAGGGCTCTAGCCTCCCACAGACGGAGGAGAGAACTGAGCGTTATCGAGTCCGAGACGAGGAGGGATCGGGATTCAGAACAGATGCCTTGTGAAGCCGAGACCTCCTTGAAGAAGACTGGAGGCCGATCTCCTGGTTTCAGCCGTCACAACAGACTGATCTCAGTTCAGCACCACACACTGAACACATTAACACCCCAACTGGAGCACGAACGCTGCAGGACGGCCCACACACACACTCACATTTAATACTAGTGCTGGAGGCTGAAAGGAATAGTTTCAGCACCAAAAATTTTACTTCTGAAAATGTACTCACTCTCAGGCCATCTAAGATGTAGATGAGTTTGTTTCTTCATCAGATTTGGAGAAATGTAGCATTGCGTCACTTGCTCAGCAATGGATGTGAATGGGTGCCGTCAGATTGAAAGTCCAAACCGCTGATAAAAACATCACAATACTCCCACCTCGCCAACCATCAGTTACCAACTTGAGAATCCAAAGCTGCTGTGTTTTGTAAGAACAAACCATAATGAGACGTTTTTAACATGTGCGAAAACCGTCCTTCTGGTGCAGGTCACATTCCATAATAACGCTTCCTCCAGTGAAAAGTGCATCTCCTGTTGTCTCTCGCATCAAAACCCAGCCACAGATTTGTTTAGAGCTGTTTTAGCTTGTAAACAGTGCTTGATCTGCGCAGATTTCCCTCCGTTATTATGGCCTACCGTTTTTGGCTTAAAGTTTAAAAATTCCTCATGATGGATTTGTTTCTTATAAACACCCAGCTTTTTGCTTCTCCAGATGTTAACTGATGGGACTGGAGTGCTGTGGATTATTGTGATGTTTTTATCAGCTGTTTGGACTCTCATTCTGACAGCACCATTCATGGCAGAGCATCCATTGCTGAGACACTGATGCAGTGTTAATGAAAATTATTCGACAATGACATTTTTTTCACTGACGACAACGAGACGATAACGAACTAAAACTCTTTTTGAATGACAAAAACTATGACGGATATTTATTGACATTTTCGTCAACGAATAAAGAGGAAGAGATTCATTCAGAAGGAATCTGCTGCGTGGTTCGGAGGTTAGATGCGTACATATGAACCGGCGGGACATAAGCTAACACACACTTGCTGCACGTCTCATAAAACATTAAAAAAATGTCAATATGTGGGAGTAAGAGAAGAGCAGACGTATGGATAAATCTGACGACGCAAGAGAGAACTCAATTCGGTCTGGTTTTCAGAGCGCAGACACTGAAGCATAACGTTACACACACAGAAAGCGCCTCTCACAGCGCGCGAGTACTCTTTTGCGTCGCATGAACGGAGAATTACACACAAAATGATGTTGAATTGTCCGTTTTGACGAGTATTCACGTAAACACAGTTGATTACGTCTTAAGTGAACGTAAACAGCAGGGAGAACGTGTATCAGTGCATTGCATCCATTGCAGCGGTGCATTCGGTTTTAAAGGGATAGCAGCCTAATTTAGTTGCTATTGTCATTGATGTTAATCAAGCAACAAAAGAAAGACAGAAAATCACGCACTGCTCTTAACTGAAAAACTTTAGTAGCCTTAAAGATGAATCTAAATGTATTTATAGAAATAAACATGTCTGCTGGAAAGAACGAAGAATACGGTAAACAAGTTGCTGTAAAGAATGCATAATTAGCCTATATAACCATTGATATTTCATCATTTAAAAGAAGCCTCTTGTTCTTTATGAGGAGTGGTTTTATTTCATTTTAACATAAAGGCATGTTGTGTGTCACCGCAGTTAAATCGGTGTCTATCATGATAAAACCTTAATATCAAACCTATATAATGAGTTTGGAAATTTTGGAGAAATGCTTAATAAACGCTTTGCACTGTAACTAAACCCATTAGATTTAGTCGACTGAATTTACTGAAGATTTAGTCGACTAAAACTAAAACCCTTCAGATGACTAAAATATGACTAAAACTAAATGGCATTTTTACAACAACTATGACTCAAACCAATCAATTTAATGTCAAATTAACACTGCAGTGAGGCCTGAATCAGTTCCCAAATCGATGAAGAAACAAACTCTTCTACATTTAGGATGGCCTGAGGGTGAGTAAATTATGACAGAAATGTCATTTTTGGGTGAATTATTTCTTGATACTATATTACGTGTGAGGTTACTTACTGTAGCAAACACCACTATTACTTAATCCCCCATTTCTTGGTGAGAAATGATAATGGCATGACTAAAAACAACAGACGTGAAATTCGCACAGTGCAATGCTTCTGAACACCTGAAGATTGTTTTTTCTGAAGTTCTTGTCTCCTAAGTTTCTCCGATATGATGGTTTTATCCTCCCAAATCTGGCAAAGAGGAATCCAGAGTGTTTTTCAGTGCTTTTAATTCTTTCTTAAAGAGAAAAACAACTGAAATAGCCTCTAATCTCTACAAAACGCGATTCACAAACACATGAGCGAACTGACCGGCGTCTGGTCTTGATAATATCAGCCGGAAAGAAAAACACAGAGCAAGGTGTTGCATTTTAATGGAAGATTATGAAAACTATTTTCTTTACAATAGAGTGCAGTTATGAATTGTGCACAATAAGTCTTAGAGCATTTATTGATGGTAAACAGAGACAGGCTGACCTAGACGAGATACAGGACACTAAACTTGTTTAAAGACGTGTAATTAACGCGTCGACAGTCATGAACGAGCGAGCTGTGGTTTCTGTCAGCTGTGAAGTGTCTAACTGCCGTCTCACCTTTTTTCCTTCTCCGTATATGAGTGGAAACTTGAGATCTTCCTCCTGGACTGTTTTGTACGCCCTGCGCAAAATAACACAGCCAACATTAAACAGCAGCTGAAGCGAAGAGAGCACATCTGAGACTTTTTGGAGTCAGGAAGTTGTTTTTTGCAGGAAAATGTATATTTGTATTCAGAAAAGGTGCATTAAATTGATCAACAGTGTCAGTGAAGACATTTATAATTACAAAAAAATATTCCATTTCAAATAAATGTTGTTCTTTTTTTGTTTTGAACTTTCTATCATCAAAGATTATAAAAATAAAATGCATCTGAATGTTCCACAAAACTATTACCTGTTTTCAACATTGAAATAATCAGAAATGTTTCTTAAGCAGAAAATCAGCATAACAGAATGATTTATGAAAGATCATGTGAAGCTGAAGACTGGAGTAATGATGCGCACATCAGCTGCGCATCACAGAATACATACCTTTGAAGATGATTCACATAGAAAACAGCGTGTTAAAGTGTAAATAATATTTCTAATATTTTTTCAGATTTTACTGTGTTTTTGATCAAATAATTGCAGCTTTGATGAGCATAAGCGATCTCTTTCAAAGACATTAAAAATCGTACCAACCCCAAACTGTTGCGTATATCGCCAAAAATAAATATTAATTTCAAATTGCTTTCTTTCGTCAGTGAAACACAAAATAAGAGATTTAAATAATGTATGGTCACTCTTTTCCATACAATTACAATAAATATGCACCGAAGCTTTTTGAGTTTCAAAGAAAATGTTACATAGTATAATTGCGGCATAACTCTCACGCACGGCTAAAAAGAGGACGAGATGGCACTTGAAAAACAGCAGGATGGGTGCAAGTTTTGGAGAACGTCCAGCTGGCCTGCGAAGGGCTGGTGGGAAATCGAAGGACTCAGAGGACGAAGTGCAAACAACGCAGGAAGTGAGCGAGAAAAAAGAGCAGAGAGAAAAGAAAAAGAGACAAACCATCTGTGCGCAGCGATGACCTCGCGCTCCAAACACGCCGGGGTTGAGCGAGGAAACGCTGCTTCTCATTCAAAGCGTTTACATGCACAATAAAAACCTGATAACCATCAAAAACAACTCATTAGAAAAGCTCAACAACACAAGAACAACTGTAAAACCCTCGCTTGCATGATATTTAGAAATCGCCAGGGTTTTCTAGGATTTTGGCGTCAGAGCAAAAACATGCACACAATGAATAACAGGGTTTCTGCAGGTTTTATGAAGGTTAATTTAAGACTTTTTAAGACCAAGTAAAGAAAATCTAAGGAATAAATCAAATGGAACAAAATACATTATGATGGTCTTTAAATGTAAATGTCTTGCATTAGCAATGCTTCAAAGTTTAAAAATATAACTACAATAGATCTTTTCAATAGACTTTTTAATAAATTTTCCAAAAAAAAACAAAAAAACTTATGGCCTGAATAGCTCTGCTCCCACAAGAATCCCTTTTACTGTACCTTCTTTTTTTTTAACAACAATTTTTATTTGTCAAACATTGTAACAGGTAAAAACAACAGTTCCTCTTTTACTGTACCTTCTGATCACACTGCCTGATTTAAGAATATTTAGATTTTTGTATCTGAAAGCAAGACAAAAATATTGAGAAAGATATATATATATATGAATGAATGAATGAATGATGCCTTTATATAGCGCTTCATTGGTATGTTGTACACCCAAAGCCTTACAGCCTTTGGGTGGGGCCTCTGCTCAACCACCACCATGTGCAGCATCCACTTGTATATATATAACTTTATGAGCGTATATCTATATATATATATATATTATATATTGGCAGTGCATTCCACCATTTCATGGCCATAAACTTCATTAATGATTCAAGACGCTTTTATAGCCGCAGAACCCTGAAATAAGCGCTGCAAACATCAGTAATCCAGAAAACCAATGGTACCAATCGTCATTTTAATTCTTAAAATCTGGTAAATGGACATTAAAATTATATTAAATTTTGATTAAAGACTCAACAAAAATGTTTTTAAAAATAAAACATATGCACGGATGATTCGCTCACAATGTGATCAATAACATGCATTTTGAAACTAGATATATGGTGAAGTTCCTTTCATGACAACTAAATGTAAATAGGGTGAATTTGACTTTAAATGTGCAAAACACAAATGGTATCATCAGAGGTCAGTCATAATCACTGAATTGGTCTCAAATTAAAGTGCTAAATGTGGCACACATTCAGTTGATGGTTCAATTACAGTATATTGTTTCCATACGGCGACCTTTTAAGACAAACTACTGATTCAATGGGCATAATAGCTTTACTTCTACGACTTCAAGATGTCTTGAGCAAAAATCACTTGTTGGTTTTCTAAACTGCTTTAAGGGCAACTTCACAAATGGTCTCTGACACATTAAGTGCCCTACAGTATTCTGGTGTATCTAATTCATGTTCAAATACCCAAATCTTGTTTGTTCCTGAAAAAAGTGGAACCTCAAAATCTCCAGGATGTCAAGATATTCAAAGTCGTCTTAATAAATCAGCCTCCCGCTGCCCACTGACAGACGCGAGACATTTCCTGACGTGCCGCATCTTAACGCACGCAAACATGTCAGTGTGCGAGTGTGAACCTCCTGCGGTGCACTTCCTCTTCCCCCTTATGAGACTGTCTCCTCTCATTCATGCAAACACTGATTAACACACATTTGAACACCGTCTTGCCACGACTGCAGCGGTTCCCATCACTGCGACGGGAACCAGTGACTGAGCATTTCATGAGACATTTATGGAGTATCAATCATAAATAAGAAATAAAAAAGTAAATAGCTACTTTATGCATCCTCGTATTGTTTCAAACCTGTATTTCTTCTGTGGAACAAAACAGAGCAGCACAACTTGCAAAGTGTTTATTCTGTAGAAACAAAGCGCGAGAGAAAACATAGACCGGGTTTTAATGACCGAATCCAGCCACGGCCAACACCAGCCATGCTTACCATTAACTAAAGTGGGATAAATGATCTGTCAGAAGCAATACCAGCTCTTTTGTTTTTCCCAATTACACGCCCACGAGTGTGAATCCCAGTCCCTGCATCTATTGATTTTAACCGACGAAATTTACAATTCAGATCGGGATGAGGAGGCCAGGCCAGGATGATGAACAAGTACGATCTCCTTCATGTTGATAAACATGTGTACCATTATCCTGCAGTCGGCTGCGGCGTGAGATCCAGATAACATCCAAACAAATCTGAGGGAAACATATTAAATATTGAACTGCTTATCTGACTTATTGCACACATAACGATGAGTTATGGCGTGTGCCAGAGGGCTGTAGCAAAAGAGAATTGAAATTAAATGAGATATATAAATATAAATCACAGCTCTCAAAGTGGAACATTAGGAGAAGCATTAGAGAATGAAACAACAGACGTCACGGTTCCTTATTCTTAGTACTTCATAGTACACAGAATAACCTTTCATGTTGAAAGAAAGATCCAAACTGAGATATCTTGCATGCACATTAAAATGGTTTCTCCTCAATAGATTATATAAGATAAAATGGAGAGCAAATATCTTCTGATTAGGCAACGTCTCAGATTTGCCAAGACATCAAAGTCTGCCATTAATAGTCAGTTCTCAACAGAACTCAAACGTTTCTCATCAAAATCTCCTAACATCAAATGATCTGAACTGCTAAACATATTTATATATTCCTACCATATGTCAATCATTGCCTTATTAGTTTTTGTTTTTATGAGAAACATCTGAGGCAAAGCCAATACATAAAAGAAATGTAAAGTACTCCATTAAATCTCTTGAGCAACATCTGAGCAATACAAATTTTCTTTGGTTATATAAAGTCACATTACGTAGAATGCAATTGTGTTTTTATTGTACCTAAATGAAAATATATCTATTGTTTTTGTTAATTGAAATAAATTGAAAAAATACACATATTAGATTAAAAATTTGAGCTTGACACATGAAAATCAGGAATTGCTGGGCAACTAAATAAAATAAATAAGTGAACTGAAGTACTAAATTATAAAACCAAAAAGAACAAAAAAAAACAGAATTATAAAAAAAAAAAAAAAAAAAAAAGAAAAAAAGAATTGTAACAAATTAAAATGAAAACTAAAAATATACAAATAAAAGCTAATTCAAAATATTAATAAAATACTAGTATAGTAAACATCCGTGTTTTAGCCCTAACTGTGTTTTTATAGTTTTATTCATATTGCATTTCTTTTTTATATTTTCTATTTCAAAAAACAATTTTTTTAAAAGAAAATCAATATGTTATTCAGAAAGGATATGTGCAATGATAAAAAATGATAATAAATAACTATTGTACAAAAGGTGGGTGGGTGTTTGTGTGTGTGTGTGTGTTGTGTGTATACATATGTTATTTAGTTATTTTGTTACTTCAACTTTAAACAAAAATGTGAAATGTTGCCTTGGCAACTAGCTAAAATCAAGTTTAAGTTTTATATTTTATTTAAATTAGCATTACTTTTATTTCAAGCAATACATTTTTTTATGGTTTTAGTTTTAGTTAACAATAATAATACTACAACAATACTAAATATAAATAATACTAATACAAGACTGAATCTACTCAATCTGTCCATATCATTAAGAGCATCTGAAACATGGATGGTTATGTGCAAACGAGTACTTGTATGTGACAGCAAACATGTTAAAACTTGTTAATTGCATGACATTTCACACAGATAGAAAACCACCATACACAAACATGGCGAAACAGAGCCTCGTTTTTAATTCTGTGATTTGTTACGGCCATATTGGCTTTCATGATGACTTTCAGTCCGGGAAACAACAGCTATAACGCTTTAAATAGAGATTTAGATGGCGTACACACAAAGAGGTTCATCTAGCAAGAATTACTTTGTTTAGCCATGCACAAATACAAACGAGTGGATTTTAATTGCACAAGATTGTAAAATGAGATGTTTAGAAACAGCTATGTATTGGACTTAGAAACACATTTTAAGTGGATGCACAAAAGTATTTGTTTTGGATGCTTAAAAGCACACACACACACACAAAAATCAGTGCCAGAGATCTGCTAAAAAAAAGAAAGTACTCGACTAGTCAAAATGTCCAAAATGCATTAATCTGAAAGCGGACAGGATCTGGCCGCGGTGAAAAGAACAGCGCTGCAGGAGAAAGCGCACAGTCTCTTGAACTGAGAAAAGCACTCGCTGACAGATAGGTACAAAGAGCCGAGGCCATCGCAGCAGAAGCTTCTATTGAGGTGCTTGAGCACAACCTCTGCCCACATGCACGCAGACACAAAGACCTTCCTGAATAGAGCCCGTATCACACACCTGCTGCTCGAACAAACCCTTTCATTACGCAGCTAACGGCCGGCTCACCTCTCCACTGGTGGCTGCGGCTGCATGACTGTGATATGAGAGATGTACATATACATCACAGACCAGAGTTTGGGAAGATACTTTATAAATGGAGATACCCAAGTTGCAAATGTGTCATTAGCAAGACATTTTGTTTGGAAAAAGGACATCCAATGAGAAAATATGAACACTACCATCCAAACATTTTCTTCTTTTTTTTTTGGGGAAAGAAATTTATACTTTTATTGAGCAAGGATGCATTAAAATAATCAAAAGTGACAATAAAGACATTTTATAATGTTACAAAAGATTTATTTAAAATAAATACTGTTATTTTTTCTTTTTCTTTGTAACTTTCTATTCATTAAAGAATTCTGAAAAAGAAACTGTACCAGTTTCCACAAAAATATGAAGCAGCACAACTGTTTCAACATGCAATAATCAGAAATGTTCTTGAGCAGCAAATCATATTAGAATAAATTCTGAAGGATCATTTGACACTTAAGACTGGAGTAAAGATGATGAAAATACACTTGCATTTTATATTACAATAGAAAATAGCTATTTAAAATTGTAATAAAATTTCACAATTTTTGCTGTATTTGATCAAATAAATGCATTTTAAATAATTCCCGATCCAATGCTATAGGTTGGGAACTTTTTATTGCCCAAAGCAGGAACTGATTGAATCGAGAAAAAAGGATTCATGACAGAGAAGCGGCATAAAAGATAAAATATGATGAATACAAATGCCATTAACAGCACATTAAACTGCGAACATTTCTTCAGAAAGTACAATTTAGTCCATCTGCTCTATGCTCACCGAGACAGAACAGCTGTGGAAGTCTCTCCTCAACTCAAGGATTATATAACCAGTGTGCATCTAACCTCCCAAACAAGTGTGAATGCAGTTCAGTAATCTACAGAGGTGGACTTATGAGTCTATTTTCATCTTTTCTAGCCCGAGGTCGAGCTTTCTGGAGCTGTTTATGCTTGTTATGAGAAGCTCTTGCCCACTTGTATCTTCATCTCGGTTCTCCTCTGTGAGTGGGGTTAGCACTGAACTCGCGTACCATAATCACAGATTCAGCAGCAGAGCCTCCTACACAGGTCTCAACACTCCAACAATAGAGCCATGTTTAGAGTTACACAACATTTAGCCAACAAAGACCGCATCGCAGACCTCCCAAAGTTTCTCTATGCCTTCAGACTCGCAGAACAACTTAAAACAAAACTGACACTGACCATGCTAACTAGAGCTATTTATGCACTTCATCTGAAAGCAAATTCACTGATGCTGAGTAAATTGAAAATGATTATTATAAGCAGTAAAATCAGTTAAAATAATCAAGACATGATTTTCACTAAATGAGCATGGAAGAATATTTGATCATTGCCATAATTGATTTAAAATACATTTATTTCATACTAAATATACTTCAAATCCATTAACATATTTATTGACATATCACTTAAGACTTACTGACATAAAATTATAATTAAACTTTATTTGAAGTACTACTTGTGCACAATGCACCTTCTTAATATTATGCCTAAAATGTGTTTTATCACTATTAATAAGGATTGTATGATCTCTGTATCGTATCATTCGTTAAATGATATTTAAAGTGTACCTGAAATATACTTGCAATAGTTCCAATATAGCACAATCAAATACACTTCAGTATATCTTTAGTTGGACTTCAGCACTACGCAATTATAGTGCATTAAGCACAGAATTAGTTGCTCCAATTTTTTTTTTAGCAGACTTTAAGTATACTAAAAGTACAATTGCAGGGTCTTTTTTATTAAGAACATAAATATGTAAGTGTATGTGCAGTATACAGTACTTAGCAGAAAACAAAATGTATTTCAAATACATTCTAGTATATTTTTTCACTAAGGTATGCACCAATATATAAATAAATTGCTATAAAAAGCAATGTTCACCTACATATATTTTTAATAAAATGTATTAGTACAAGAAAAATACATTTTTTTTTAAATGATGCAAACAAATTGTTGAATCAGTTTTGAATTTAACTGATTTAAACGAATCAAACATTCCAATTCTAATGGCGTTTTTGTTTCTGAAGTTTAAATAAGAGACACTGGTGGAAACATCTTACACTCTAAAAAATGCTGGGCTAAAAAGGGACAAACCCAGCTATTGGATTGTTTTGACCCAGCTATTGGGTTGTTTAGACCCAGCGGTTGGGTTGTTTTGAACACATCCACTGGGTCAAAACAACCCAATAGCTGGGTTTGTCCCTTTTTAACCCAGCACTGGGTTATATTTAACCCAGCATTTTTTAGAGTGTATAATCTTACAGCGTGAGACAAGAAAGGAATCAGAAAGGAAGAAAATGCAATGATTAAATAATGCAATACAATTGCTGCAATATTCATGATGCAGTATCAAAATCAACTTGAATATGTTGTTTATTCTTCAAACCCATATGCAAACGGGTTCTATCTCACAGAATTCCTTTGAAATTCCATTTAAAGTGAAGAATGGTTCATGCTCACTCAAGTGTTCCTCACTGAGATGGTCTGAGAATTCCTTAACAAGATCCATGACATCAGAAATGAGTTCATTCATCTCCTGATGGCGATTCGTGCATCCTTACTGAAGAAGATTGATCGTGGTGTGAAAGAGAGGAAGGTGAATATAACTACACGCCACTGAACACACACATCAGACACTCCAGAGGCAAAACAGTGTGAAACGAACTGTCCTGCTTCTTCAATTATGCCATACGTCCATATGAGTTACAGGACTGAAGGAACAGTTCAGACAAAAATTGTCATTATTTATTCACCAGCATGTCAGGTATGCAACAAAAGATGTTTAGCCAAATATCTAAGCTGTTCTCTTTCACATAATGCAAGTGGATAGAGACCAAGGCTTCAGAAAGGACTAAAAGCATAACAAAAGGAGTCCTTAAGACTGAAATCAAATGATAGCTTTGTGTGAGGAAAGACGAACACCGAAAACCATTAAAAGTATTGCTTGACATCTGTAGTTAACATTCATTTCCATTGTTTTGAAAGATATTAGAATGAATAAACAATGACAGCATTTTCATATTCAAGTTTGTAAATCATTAAACTATGCTGGAGAATGAAATTGTTTGATTTTTGATGCACACAGAGTGACTGCTTAATTCCCCCTCCATTCTGAAATAAAGTGATTTATACATATTAAAATAACAATATTTTATATTTTAATGATATATGTTATTTAAAGGGATAGTTCACCAAAAATAAAATTAAACCATGAGTAGCACTACACTCTAATAAATGCTGGGTTAAATAAAACCCAGTGCTGGGTAAAACAGGGACAAACCCAACAATTGGGCTGTTTTGAACCAGCGGTTGGGTTACTACCCAGAAGGTTGGTTTAAACATTTAACCCAACCGCTGGGTCGAAACAGCCCAATTGCTGGGTTTGTCCATATTTGACCCAGTGCTGGGTTGTATTTAACCTAGCATTTTTTTAGAGTGTAGCTTGGATGGATTATTCAAACTACACTCTAAAAATGCTGGGTTAAATAGAACCCAGTGCTGGGTAAAATAGGGACAAAAAATTGTGTTGTTTTGACCCAGCGGCTGGGTTAAATGTTTAACCCAACCTTCATGGGCAGTAACCCAATCGCTGGGTCAAAAACAACCCAATTGATGGTTTCTCATATTTTACCCAGCAGGGTTGTCTTTACACAGCATTTTTTAGAGTGCACAATCCTAGGTGTATATGACTTCTCACCGGCGCGTCCGCTACGCCTATTCACTGTATTTGTTCTACAACCCCAGTTGATTCGGTTCAGAAGGCCTTTATTAAACCACCGAAACATGTGGAGTACTTTTTACAGGGGGGATGCACCCTTTTTGGTCTTCAACTCTGCAGACCATTCACGCCCTTATAAAAGCTTGGAAGAAGCGGGACATTTAAAAAACAAAAAAAACTAACTGATTGTATTCGTTGACGAAGAAGTCAATACACCCAGGATGGCTTGAAGGTCACCTGATGAGTAATTTTCATTTTTGGGTGAACTTTCCCTTTTTAAGATATATATTATATATATATATATGTATATATAGTATATATATATATATATATCTATAACACCAATAACATTCAAAAATAATATTCTGATTTGTGCTCAAGACACAATTTCTTATAATGTTGGAAAACAGGGTGGCAGATTAATTTTTTGTGGACCCATGCTCTCTTTGATGAATATAAAGTTCAAAAGAACTGCATTTATTGGAAATAGAAATCTTTTATAACATTATAAAGGTCACTTTTGTCATTTTAGGTGTCTTGTTGAATAAAAGTATTAATTTATTTCAAAAAAAGCCCTACTGACTTTTAAATCTTTTTATGATTTATTTGTATTCATTTTGAAATTAAACAACTTCTGACAGTAACTCAAAGTCAGTTGGCTGTTTCTCCAGTTTCATCCGGAATAGACAAGACAAATCAGCACATCTTCCCAGTGCATTAAGTGTGTTTGCCTTCTATCTGAAAATATGCCAAGAAAGCTTTCTTCTTACATCTCTAACTTCACTTAACAAATTCAATAAAAGCTATGCATGCATGCAAGCTATTTTTGAATCAGACTGTGAGAGTAGCCAGATTCAGTTGCTTACAAGGCTGTTTTTCTTTGATTTAATGAATTATTTAAGATCTACATCACCTGAGGTGTTTACATGAAGCCTTTTCATTTCAGCTGAGCCACGAGTCAGATTAGTAATAGATTATCAGGCTGGATGTACACACAGTGAGTGTACAGAGTCAGAAACTCCATTTGACCCTGAAGGAAAGCGAGACGTGGTTGTGTATCTTGTAGACTTGCATGTAAACAGGGATGGGATGGGAACGAGGGTGACTACATTAGAGCAAAGGCAAGCATGGCTGTGGTTCAAACAGCCCTTTCTCTTTAAACTCACATCGACCTCATAAATCTCAGTGAAAAGTTTGCGTTTGAAGACTTAAATGAGGTTCTCTGGAGGCTAAAGGCAGGAGACCTTTCATTCATGTTACAGGTGTAAAGAGGCTTGCGTGACAGCATAAATGTCTTCAGCACTGAAACATGGTGTGATGCACACTACATAAATGTGCAAACATTCACACAAGAGCTGTTTGTGTGGATGCAAGTCTGTTTGTCGTCAGAGTTTGCAGTTCAATGCACAAGCAAAATGCATCCAAATATGCTTAAAAGCTACGGTCTTATACAGTTGTACAAGTGTTTTCTGCAAGAACACTGGCAAGCATTGTTTTAATATTGTGATAAAGTTGATAAAAAAACAAACTTGTTTCAACTGTTTTCTGTTCTAGTTTACTTGAAGAAACTGCTTACACACAGACACAGACACTCTCACACCCACACACACACACACATATAGTATTTAGGATGTTTGCAGTACAAAATATAACAGTGTTAATTAAATAAAATTAATACAGAAATATTAAATATTTAGCAATATTAGTAAACATTCTAGAGTATGTATTTACTGAAACTGACATATTAAAGTAAGTTTAAGACGTAGGATGAAACATCGATGTACTGTAGATGAGTTAGTTTCTTCATCAGAACAGATTTGGAGAAATGTAGCATTGCATCACTTGCTCACCAATGGATGCTCTGCAGTGAATGGGTGCCGTCAGAATGAGAGTCCACACAGATCATAAAAACGTCGCAATAATCTATACCACTCCCGTCCATCAGTTAACTATTGTTGAAATGGAAAAGCTGGTGTTTAACTTTAAACCGTCGCTTCTGGCCAAAAAGTCCATAATCCATAATAACGCTTCCTCCAGTGAAAACGTCCACCCACATATTTGTTTAGAGCTGTTTTGAACTCTTTTAGCTTGTAAATGGTGCTTGATCTGTGCAGATTTCTCTCCTTTTTCCACTGGAGAAAGCAATATTATGGATTATGAAGTCGTACTTTAGCCAGAAGCAACAGTTTGAAGTAAAAAAAAAAAAAAAAAAAACTTTTATTGATGGATTTGTTTCTTACAAACAGCAGCTTTTTTCTTCACAAGACATTAACTGATGGACTGGAGTGGTGTGGATTACTTGTGGATTATTTGATGTTTTGATCAGCTGTTTGGACTATCATTCTGACGGCACCCATTCACAGCAGAAGATCCATGGTGAGCAAGTGATGAAATGCTACATTTCTCCAAATCTGGTTCGATGAACAAAACAAACTCATCTATTCTTGAATTGCGTGAGGGCAAAGTACAATTTTTAGCAAATTTTCAACTATTCCTTTAACTGAAACTGTTGATGATGCAACAGTCTTCTAATTTTGATGTGGCAAGCATACTGTGGTTTAAACCGAAAAACACATTGTGAAAAGAAATATGGGAGCAGTTGGAGGAGGGTGAAATCAAAGCAAGCAGGAAAACAGCCAAATATATCCGTCAAAGTCATACTCACCTGAAACATAAAGCATGGTGGTGTTAGATTGAATTTCAGAGAGCAATTCCCCTCCCAGCATGTATGACCCACATCAGGTCAGCAGCTGGTAGTTTCTAACATGAAAAGCATCAATGTGACA
>JADLZN010006752.1:0-14025 GCA_018155175.1 Sinocyclocheilus anophthalmus
ATATCACATCGTAAAGGCATTTATTTTCAATAAAATTAAGGAAATAATCAAAATGGAAAATAAAGAGGTACTCCGGTAGGGAGGGGCTTTTATATTTGTATATAAGTCGGCATCCACCTTAATAATTAAAATTATAATTTCGTACTGCGCTCTCCTCGCATCAGATTGGACTTTCTCAAAATCAATTTATGGCATACTGTTTTTTAATGTATACAGCATGAAGTGAGCAGGACCGGACAATTGCCTACTCATTTGCAACAAGTAGTATACTTTTAAAGCAGAAAGCATCCCTACAGGTTACCCTCCATTATCTGATCATGTATCCCACCATGGTTTTCCCACCTGAGTGTGGTGTCCGCGAGACACTCTCATGCGTCTACCGTGTTTTAACCTTAATGAAATAACCCCGGGCAGGAGGGTAGGCCTAGTGGCCACTTACCTGGCTTGCTTTGAAAGAACACTGAAAACCTAGACAATCATTCAAAGAGACGTAAATTTTACACGTCGTGATCCAGCGTGTCTGACCGTACCATTGAAAAAACAGGCACATGACGTCACTACCGGCGTGGCGACTTATATGTATAAATGGCGCCCTGAGAAGCTACAACATCCCTCTCATCTTGCTTTTTCTCTTCGTTCTAGAAACTTGACGTCCGCAGCATGCAAGACCTAGAGAGCTCAAGTTGTGCATCGTTCACCAAAACTACGGGAACCATGTTTACTAAGTACAACACCCGCGATCCGTTTCCCCCGCTTGGCATGCTAACGCTTCTGCAACATATTACATTCGCGTATCCTCACTTCAGGGTTTCTACGCTATTATGAGCATGGGGGAACGTTATACCCAACGCGCATCCATGCTAGGAGGGGAGTGCAAGCCAGACCCATGGGCGACGCACATGTCTGAGATATACCTTATACCTCCCTTAAATTTAACCTATTTTTTGATTGCCGCAGGCGGAAGACTGCCTTCCCATGGCACCGACATAAGAGCTGCTGGGGCTGTTCAGATGTGCAACAGTTATTCCCTACTAGCACGCAAATGACACCTAGGCTACATACATCCCTAAATAATCCTTACCCATGAATTTAATAAAAGAAAAAAGGGGAACAACAACACTAGGACACCTCCTTGGGCCCGGGTTACCTATGAACTCAAGGCTTGGAATCAATCAGAAATATATTTCTGTAAAGGGAATACGGACGCCAGAGTCCGTAGAATCATACTAAGTCTTATTTACCTTGATGTCTACCAGACACACAGGTCGGGCAGGGCTTGCAAGGCACGCTCCTCCCAGCCCTTTTTCTCTTTTTTTTGTATGTGCTCTAAGGAACTGTCCTCAACAACCCTATTGCAACAATAACCCTTTGCTAAGGTTTAGTGTATTTCCCAGGGGATACTAGAGGGGGCTGGTGCCCCAAGTTGTGTCGTAAACGGGCGTTTTTCTTACAAAAAAAACCACCTTCTTCAAACAGATCACAATAGTCTTTTCAACCGTAGCTCCTTTACCACTTTTTACATTTCCTTCTTTTTATTGAAAATGTCGGGGCAAAGCATAACGTGCACACTTACCACGTATGTGAATTTTAGAAAGCTCCTGTTGTCATTCAAAAAACAGCACCAATAACGTGCACACCACTTGAATACAATTTCTAAGGTCTTTACTTTCCTTACCACGCTCAGTTGGGGGGGGGCAGCGAACCAAAATCGGCTCATAATCGACTGGCAGCCCATTTGAGGCGTATGACGAGTAACAAGACTTACGCCCCAAATGCTCACGTTTCCTAACAAGTGATTCGTCGGTATAATCTCCAGGAGGGCTACAGCATAGTTCTGTACTGACGGGATCAACATCCATGTATCTGTGCGAACAATCCAAGAGGGCGATCAATCCTACAGTGCATGTTCACCATTGTGGAAAGTACTAGAAGTTTTCAGCTGTACATAGAGCATACCCACACTACAGACCTCTTTCTCAATTCTCGAGACTGGGTGGCTCCGACCTGCAAGCAATGTTCCCAAGCTGGACCAGTGCATAGCAAAAATTTATATCGTAAGCTTGTTGGATATGCAACGACACCGTAATTCATTCTGTCGAGAACGGGGGCGCCTTTTACTCCCCTTGACCTACTGCATTTCGCCTTTCCCAATAAGCTGGAACCGCCTACCTTTTAGCATTTAGTTTCTAAACCGCTTTCCTTTTGCGGCTCCCCCTCGCGCTGACGCCACATAGCCCATACTCAATCCATCAACGAAAAGCGACAGGGGGCTACAATACGAAACACCCAGGCTAGTTCATTGATTGTCAAAAAAATCAAGTGGTTATACAAGGGGATAGAGCTACAATGCAAATGACTAGCCAAACACACAGTTCAAAAGAAGCTTATTAAAAGGGAGTGGCAAGAGATGAAAGGCCTAATTCAAACTGATTGGCTGCTGATCCCCGCTTTGGAGAAACAGAGAACTCAACTTCTCAAGTGAGAGTAGAACTCCGAATTCAGAGGAATAACGTTGCTCGTTCCAGGTAACCCCTTGATAAAAGGGGAGCATTGCTCAATACTACTACTATACCACCTGAGGACACAGGCCCATGAGCGAGGAATCCACTCCTCAGGAGAGGATTAACCGCTCGAAAGAAACTCTACTCACATAACCCTCTCATCGGTGAGGGGGGTGATGCTCAAGATGATATCCTGGTGATCATGAAAACCCTCAGGGCGACCCCGATACAGGTAGACCCAGTCAGGGGTAGCATGAAAGCCGTACCCCAGACCTAGTCCAGGAAAATTTTGCGTGACGCGCGGCCGGGGGGGAATGATCATCACAAGGCTCCCAGCAAGCGCCTTTTTTATGGGCCGCATAATCCATGAAGTATGAAGCCGAAACCCCACGCCTATTACTTACCTTCTGGACAATATCACGAGTGAAATAAACACTAGCAGTCGAGCACTAGAGGTCGGTTTGTCTGACCCGCACGGCGGGATGCCCGACCCGAGGGAACTAGGATACCCTCTAGACAGACGACACGAACCCCACCAGGTCCCAGGAAACCAAAGAACTAGCGAAGGTACACCCCAACCACCCGTCTCATTATCAAATCTCATATATTATTATATAATATTTAGACATGGATCGTACACTTACCCCAACACATGGACTCACCGCGTTGGAGCTCTGTCGCGGCAGAACAGCATCAGACCGGACACATTACCAGATTCAGGTCAGGGTCACTATGAAGGCTCATGTCAGAATCCAACCGACAACCTAAAGGCTCATATAGGATACTTATAAGGCAGTCAATTTCTCCACCTAACACCTCGTCAGGTGGATCAGATGGTAGGTTTACAGGGGACTTAGGATGCTGACAGTATAAGATGCATGCTGCTAAGACCCCCGCAAGGAAATCCTTAGTAGATACTCGCTGATATGTATCACTCTGATCCGGTCAAAAGCTAACCCCCTATCTGGATCACATCCCAGTTAGGTCTTTTTTTTAACCTCACCTTACCCTTTGACTCCCACGATTCCTTCTTACACTCCTCTATTTCTCCTTTGGGCGTTGTATTGATGCGCGTAGTCCTTCGCGACACTTTCAGCCTTTCTGATAGCAACAGTACTCACGAAGCCTCCAAACACGCGAACGGAGCAAGGACCAAAAACAAACCATCGATTGTTATCAAGCAAACCCAACGAGCGCTCAGACCCGCTGGACTTTCACTATCCCGGACTCCTTTCAGCCGGTACCACTGAACGAAACGACCTGATTTGCTTGGAGCATCACCATCGTGTGCAATGAAGCGCCAGCCCGACCTGCTGCTGCGTAGCCCCTGTCATCCGAGCGCGATGTCAAGGAAGGGAGTCTTAGAGGACGTCTCACCCATAGAGAGATAGCTGGCCAGCGTCTCTCTATAGGGGCATCTTCTCATAACCGCTTTTGCGCATCGCATCGATGTTGGCATAACTTGTATGCTGGAATCGATGGATGCGTGAGAAAAACGGCCTCTTCCATTCCTACTCAATCTTTATATGAAAAAACAGGAAGAATGGAAGGCTCACCTGAGCTGGAGGGTTTATGGCCAGAAAAATAATGTTCATCGAGATATTTCGCGACGTCACTTTCTTCACCCACTTCACAGCAAGTAAAGCCTCGCCGTGTGCCATCGACCTCCAGTATTTCTCGAAATAGCTCATCATACCTGCCAGCGGCAGGAGAATTGGGAAGGCGATCAGCCTTCAGCTTCTTTGTCCCCCTCAGTTGCCCCATATTCCATGCTTTTTTGCTCGTGGCTGATCCCGCGACCACGATTGGCCCCTTTATCAGACAATGTTAATGAAATAACATCATCCTCCAGCGGCTCACTCTCGTGCACAGCCGACGATCACGAAAGGGAAACCCCCCTTCAAACTCATCGGCCAGATCCACCTGTGATCCCCACGAGCTCATTCCCTTCCGTGCCTCAGCAGCGGCGGGTCCTGGATCGCGGGAAGCAGATGGCTGCCCCTCTTTCCTCAAAAAGAGAGACAAACGAGAGCGGAGCTTCTTTTTTTTTCCTTGAAAAAACGCTCGCAGTGCACGCCGATTGCCCCCTCGGAGACATCGCGTGCGTGCTCTTTGCCCAAACAAAACAACGCATAGATCGTGTGTGTCATCAGATGTTAAACAACGTCAACACGGATGCACACATCCTTAAATGCTTTGCTAGTGCTCGCCATAATGAGATAAATAGAGATCGCTCTTACCACAGAAATGCACGCTTCAAACAAAACAGTCAATGAAGACGAAGAAGAGAATGATGTGTAGCTCCCGGCGCCTATTTATACTATAGTCGCACCGGTAGTGACGTCATGGCTGTCGCCGGCCAACGAGTTGGTGTTTTTTCAATGTATGCTTCAGACACGGGTCACGACGAGGCGTTCCCCATAGCGACCCCTAGAGGACGCAGTTCGAAGTTCCCATGAAAGGGAACCTGCTACTTTTAAAGAGGATAGTTTCACCCACACTGCTTTGTTACGCTGCCTCTCAGTTCATCTCCAAGATGTTTATGGATCTTTGTTTTCTCATATTAGATCCACAAACACAGTATAATAATATGTACTATCATTCACACTCTTAGCTAGTGGATTCCATCCAGTCGTATAATGCATGGCTATGGTAACAAATTGCCCGCTGGTCAGTCCTCTGTGGGTCCAGGAGGGTCGCGTAGAGGGCTCCCGTTTATCCTGTCCCCCAAGAGTCGGAGCTGCCGGACCGCAGTCTCGGACGAGAACCGCACTCTTTACATCCGGCTGTTGGGCAAGGATGCCTAGGGTTCCGTCTATTCCCTTTCAAGCGCCGTGTGGGCAGAGAGAAGGACAGAAGCCGTCTTGACTAGAAGCCCCCGTCCCCGCACTCCTCGGACCGGAGATGGGTCGAGCAGTAGTGCGTTTGCGGTGGGAATATGCTCTGCCGGATTCTCCACCTCCCGTACCCCCTGGACCGTCCTTCCTGACCACTGCCCTTTCCCTTCACTCTACCCCGCAGCAACGACGAGGACACCATATCCCTTGTTTATTTGGAGCACTTGATTTCCTTTTTTTCGGACACTTTGTTTTCTTCTTTCTGTTAATAACACAGTGTCTGTCCCGTTTTGCTCCTCTCCCAGCGCTACACACTCATTTAACGTAAACTTCGCCAGAGCGTGTAAACGCCTTCACGCACCGCAATCGTGTATTTGCCTCACATGCAGGTTGCCATCGTGTGTCGTATTAACGAGCGATTCACAAAAATACTATAAAATAAACTGTCCAGGACAGAATTTCTGCGCGCACAATACCGATCGTTTCGTGTACTTTTAGGACATCAATGTGCATCAGGAGCTGCATAGGTTTATTTGGGATTTGTCCTGTGCATTGTTTTTTTTTCTTCTCCCACAACTCCTAGATTCTCTGTTACCATTGGCTCCCCAATGCATTAGACACTAGATGGTGGACTCACATACGGTTGGAATAAATCAACCCTCTTCGTTTGTTGTTTCTTAGTATGTCCTTTGAATAAACAAAGTCATACCTTACATCTTGGATGTTGACCGTTTTTTGGTGGTTAGCAGATTAATCTCTATCTGTAATTTGTTCCATTTTTTGGGTGATAACTATTTCTTTCGCTTAACTATGTGTAAATTTAGTGTATTTTTGCACTTTATTTGAGTAAAGTAGGCATACTTGGCGATAAGAATGAATTATCTAAGCACCATTTCGCTTGTGTAAATAGCAATCCACTTTTCTATTTACGATATTTGAAAAGTGAGAAAAAAAAGTTTGGCAAAAGGCGGGATCGAACCCGTGTCGATCGCGTCAAAAAGCCAAGGGCACGCACTTATCCATCTGCACCACTGGAGCTGATGATTTACAGTTACTTTTAACTAAATGTAAATAGACACACCGCATTTTTTATTCCATAGTAAGGGCAACTCATACAAAACATTTAAAATTAGCTACTTTAATACCATCTCCGAACTTCCTACCACGACTCTGCTGTTCTTCGGCGGTTCTCTGTATACGTTTATTGACAGATGTCTCGTCCAGTCAGCTGTGAGTAATACCAAACCAATGGCGCTGTCTCAAACTATACCTACCTCTTCCGGTTTGTTTGATTTGTCATTGTGTTTTCTGACTTCTAAATTTGTTTTCGGATTTGTCATTGTTTTTTCTGACTTGTTATAATGTTTTCTGAATTATGTCATTTTGTTTTCTGACTTGTTATAATGTTTTTCTGAATTGTTGTTGTGCTTTCTGAATTGTTATTTTAGTTTTGTTTAGACTTGCATTTGCTTTTCTAATTTGTAATTTTGTTTTCAGAATTGTGATCTGCTTTGCACTTCTCGGCCACCGTAGATTAGAAGTCATTAGAACCAGTTCAAAAAACGATTCAGAGGTTATTTTACGATCTGGCTTGTCCACAATTTAGATCATGACGTGATCAAGGGTCTTGATCTTATTTCCATCTAAAATACTATTTTTTTTTTTACTTCTATCTAATCATCCAATGTAATTAAAAAGACAAAATTACAATTTATGTATCTTCATTTATGTATTTATTTATATTATGAGAAGGATACTTTCTACGCCATTTATCCTGCAGTCATGGTGTGATTATAGATTCCTTCAATCTAAAAAAACAAGAATCGAAAACAACAGTGAGGAATCGATTCACATCGAACTTTCAGAACCAGGAATCGGACTCGATTCCAAAAATTTCGGAATCGAACAGCCCTAGATAAAAGGGCAAGCGTAGTCTGCTTCCCGCTCTCTGTTCTGTTTGAATATTCTGTGACGGCCGCAGCAATTTCGACCAATCAGAGTCTTGTTGCTATGCCTAATAGTTAAAACAGCAACCAATCATGCATGAAACAGTAAATTTGTACCTTTGACGTGAGAACTTATGTACCTTCATTTCAGTTGTACCTTAAGTAAAAGGTACCAAACAGTATCATCAGAGGTCTTTACTGTACCATTAAAGGTACAATTATTGAAAAGGTACAAAACTGTTCTTTGAGGAACATTATTTGTACCATTGTGTATCTTTTTTTCTGAGAGTGTAGAAGAAAGAAAATATAATAATTTAAATTTAAATAAACAGTGTAACTTGTGAACATTTGAATCACAGTGTTTAACATAAACACACACTTGCTGAGGGTTACTGTGTGGACAGTAAACACACTGAGGTCAGACATAATACACATTCACATTCATTCCTTGGCAATATTGTATTTTATATTATTTCATTTCATTGTGATACCAGTAATAAAATACCTGCTGTTTCTCAGGCTGTGAAGTGCATAACATTGTCATTGTAGTATTCATTTTAGTATTATTTGTATTCTCTCTCTCTCTCTCTCTCTTTCACTTCCGGTGCGACTGAGTGTAAGTGGACGGAGTGTTTGCAAGTGTGGGGCTGAGTGCTGCATTTTCTTTATTCTTTCTTCTTTTTTTTTTTTCGTTTGCTTCATTTGCGGGTTTAGTTTTTGGTTTTGTGGGCCACGTGCTTTCCGTTTTGTGAAAGTATGTCGGCCCCATGCCAACAGGTTTTGGTTTCGCTCACGCGGCGTCATGCAGTAAAGATAGCGGCCGTGGTGAGTGTGGAGGAGTGTTGCCTGGCCATAGGGATTATTGTGGGGCATGGGAGTGTGTTATCCGCATCTAGGATGAATGGCGCGGTGGTGATTTTTCTTGACTCCATTGACAAAGCCAATGAGTTAATTGAACATGGGGTGGTTATTGGTAATGAATTTGTTCCTGTCCTTCCTCTGGCGCTACCGGCTAAGAGAGAGTTACTTTGTCTGATGTCCCTCCTTTTATGAGCGATGACATCTTGACTAAAGCGTTGGTTGAAAAAAACAACAGCGGAAACCACGAAACAACAAAAAAAAAAACCAAAAGGCCAACCACAGAAACGAAACAAACAAAGAGGGAAAAACACAAAAAACTAGATAACTCAAAAAGCTGATGACCATTTTCATAAATTCTCCCCCACAAAAAAAGGGGCCAAAAAAGCATGACACACAACGCAAAACAAAAGCAGAAACTCTCTATATGGAAAAAGGAAGTCTGTCTATCTCCAATTAAGAAAATTTCCATTAGTAGTGAGTCGCCTTTGTTAAAACACATTGTTTCTTTCAGGCGCTTTGTATATATGATAATTCAAGACGATGCTGAACTTGATGTATCGCTTAATTTTCGTATTGATGACTATGATTACATGATTTTTGTTACTACTGCGAAAATTAAGTGTTTTAGCTGTGGCCAGGTGGGGCATTTAGTTCGTAACTGTCGCAATAAAACTGTCACAAAGGAAACGTGGACCGCGAGTACTAACTCTGCAGACACTGATGTGGCTGTTGTTACTGATCTTAACAAAGTGATGTTGCCGGGTGCGGGCTCTGTTGTGACGGCTACAGGCTCCCTCGCTGAGGATGCGGCTGGGTCGTCGTCGCAACATGAGCATTTGCGTACCCCAACACTTCAGCACACTTTTTCGGATAATAGTTTAGTATCTGTGGATTTGATTGGTGAGAGGGGTTTGGAAGCAGAAGGGACGGTTTTCAAAGCACCCTTGAAAAGAAAGGAGAAGGCTAGTGATTCAAAAATAAGTAAGAAGAATGGTGAACAAGATGTGGATTTTCAGGATACAGGTAGTGATGGTGAGTCTTCTGACTCTAGTGTATCTCTTTCTCAGAGTGATTTCACTGGACGCAGTTATGACCTTGATGATATTAAGTTATTCCTCAGAGCAACTAAGAATAAGAGAGGTGTGCGTGTGCAAGAGTTTTTTCCTGATCTCAAACAGTTTGTTGAAAAAACGAAAAGCTTTATGGCAGGAAGTTGTTTCACAAACAAAGAGGTGTATCGTCTAAAGAAAATTGTGATGAACATTAATAATGCCTTAGATAATGATGCCTGTAAACCAGGGGGATATGAAGACTAAGGTTTTCTGTTTTTTGGGTTGGTTTCTCTTTTTTTTTTATGAGTGCAGTTCATTTAGCTACCTTGAATGTCAATGGTGCTAGAGATGTTAGAAAGAGAGCAATGGTGTATGAAATGATTAAGCAAAAAAATATTGATGTTGCCTTTTTACAAGAAACTCACAGTGACTGGGCAAATGTTGCTGATTGGGGGAGGGAATTTGATGGTCTCTCTGTTTTGAGTCATAACACCTCAGTAAGTGGGGGAGTTGCTATCCTTTTTAATAGGAATTTCAAGCCTATTTCATATGATATTGGTGAGATTGTTAAAGGAAGGCTTTTAAAGGTTAGGGCATGTTTTGAAAATTATGTGTTTATTTTTGTTTGTGTTTATGCTCCTACTGCACCATTGGAAAGAATGTTGTTTTTGCATACTTTGTGTATGTCTCTGCAAAACTGCTGTTCTGAAGATTTTTTGTTTCTTGGTGGCGATTTTAATTGTACTGAATTATACGTGGACAGGAATCATATGGAGCCGCATTTGGCTTCTCGTAAACGTCTTATTCACATTATTAAGAAATATGAATTATGTGATGTCTGGAGACTTTTTAATAAAAACGTAAGGCAATATACTTGGGTACATTCATGTGACAAGGTTATGTCACTAGCTAGATTGGACAGATTTTATTGTTTTAAGTATCACTTGAGCATTTTTAGTAGGTGTTATATTATGCCAGTTGGGTTTACAGACCATAGTATGGTGCATTGCACGTTTATTGTAAGTGCAGTTAAACCAAAGAGTGCATATTGGCATCTCAATAGTAATTTATTACAGGATGGTTTTTTTAAAGAGTCCTTTAAATTTTTTTGGGAAGCTTATAGGAAAACAAAGTCTTCTTTTCTCTCAATACAACAGTGGTGGGATGTGGGTAAGGTTCAAATAAAACAATTTACTCAACAGTACACTCTCTGGAAAAGGAGATAACATGATCTTTTTTAGCCCTCACGCCTTCTGGTGACAGGTGCTGCTTTAGAAGCCCGTTCAAAGAAGAAATCCCCAAATGACCTAGACCTACTTGGGTACAAACACCGGGTGGTTGGTTCCGTATCGCCGCCTTTCCAAAGAACTAGATCCGATGGCTGCACCCATTCCAAATATTTTTTAATTTAAGAAAAACAAGAATGGGCAGTGTTCGTCTAACTTATGGCAACTGCGCTCTAAGTGTTAAGTGCTTTTGTCTTACTGCCTACTGCATTCTGTCAAGAGCAGTTCTCTCTCTCCCACAACACCCCCCCCAAACCTCCCTTTAATATCTTAAACAGCCCGCCATTCCTTTAACTTCCCAGCTCCTCTTTTATCAGGATTTGTACAGAAGTGAGCTGAAGCCTGGTTGGTGCGGGGAGAATAGTTTCCTTGAAGACCTACCAAAGGTGTCAGAGGAGGCAAATGGGTGTTTTGACCCTGGGTGAGCTTTATGAAGCTCTGCAAAGTATGGAGTCTGGAAGGGCTCCTGGGTTAGATGGCCTCCCTATTGAGTTTTATACGTTTTTTTTGGTTGATGCGGTTAGATGGAAATGGTACTGTAGATCGGCATTAGAAGGCTTGCTCAACAATTACAGTTTGTTAAAGGACTGCAGAATTGCACGTTGAGAAAAACAAGAGGCACGAAAAGAACTGCAGTGATCACACACAGAATCCCACAAAAAAGGAGAACCATCCTCCAGGACAATCAAACAACAATATGAACACAGTACCTGTCAAGACACTTCTTTCTTCAATTGAACATATTAAATCTACTGTCTTTTGCAAATTTTGGCAACAACTAGATTGGCTGGTGTTTTGGGTCAGGTCATTCTAAAAATAAACCGAACAAAAAACCCACATATACACCTGGAGTACCTAGAGACAGAAAATCCCTTTTCGAAAAAATTTTCTTTCATTCTGTGACATATTTCTGTACAATTACCATCACCATGAATACAATAAAACTATGGTATCTAGACGGTGTTTAATATGCCTCGGAAAAGGCTTATTGATTCTAGAGTTCATTCTTAGATACTAATCATCTGTGGAACACTTTGCTAGCTTTTGGTTTTTGCAAGGAATTTGTTGACATGGTGAGAGTACTCTATTGTGATGCTGAGAGTGTTTTTAAAATAAATGGTGGTTTATGTGCTCCATTCCAGGTTTTTAGGGGGATCAGGCAGGGGTGTTCTTTGTCTGGTATGTTATATTATTTGGCCATTGAGCCATTGCTTCAACAGATAAGAAGTAAGCTATGTGGTTTGTCCTTACCAGTATGTGATAATAATTTTTATTTGTCAGCCTATGCTGATGATATTGTTGTGATATTAAAGAAACAAAGTGATGTTCATGTTTTGTTTAAGTTATTGAGGATTTTAATGAAGTGTCACCTGCAAAGGTTAATTGGAGAAAAAGTGAAGCTATACTTTTGGGAGAGTGGTCCGAGGGGATACCCCACCTCCCTGCGGGGTTAGTTTGGGGTAGAGGGGGAATTAAATATCTAGGGGTTTTCCTAAGGGATGATAGTGTGTTACAAAAGAACTGGGAAGGTGTTTTAGAAAAGTTTCAAAGTCGTTTGGATAAATGGCGGTGGTTATTGCCAGACATGTCCTATAGGGGGCGGTCTCTCATTGTGAATAATTTAATAGCCTCTTCTTTGTGGCACAGAATGGGATGTGTGGACCCCTCACCAAGGTTTTTAGCAGAAGCTCAAGCTCTTTTGGTAAATTTATTTTGGGATAAGTTACATTGAATCTCAAAAAGTGTTTTGTCTCTCCCCAAGGAAGAGGGTGGACAAGGTTTGGTTCACTTACAAAGCAGGTGTGCTGCCTTTCGGTTGAATTTTCTGAAGAGATTTCTGGATGGACCCACAAGTTTCAGTTGGCGTGCGGCTTGTTGCACCATTTTGCGCACTGTTGGGGGATTTGGACTGGATAAATCCTTATTCCTTATGCAGCCAACCAAACTGGACTTATCTGGACTTCCTGCTTTTTACCAGAACCTTTTTCAAGTGTGGAGCCTTTTTCGGGTTCACGGGACTGAGAACGTTTACTCGCTTCATTGGCTATTACAAGAACCTTTAATCGCTGGGGCCCGTCTAGATGTCACCGCTCAATGCAATTTACCTGGTTACAGTTTTACACTCGCACAACACACGAGGGTGTTACTTTGCAATCATCTTCCAAACATATGGGAGTGAGATCTGTTCGTTCATTTTCTCATTTTTTGACCAATGTAAAACTTTGTTTAACTGCCGAGGAAGTAAGCCTGTTAGAGAGTTTTTTTTATGGGCGTTAGCACCCCTGAGTGCAATGATCTTTTTCCATGTTTTTTTGTTCAACCTAACTTTGATAATTGTACAAGTCTATTTGTAAAACAATATGAATCTCTTTCTTTGGATTTTCTTTCATGTGAAAGTAAAAAACTGTACAGAGTTTGCATTTTGGTTCTTAATAAGAACATTCTTGAGAAGACAATTGACACACCTTGGCGCTCTGTTTTTAAGCTGAGCAATGATATTAGACCTGAATGGAGGTCCATTTATAAGCCACCCTTGTCAAAGCGGACGGGCGATTTGCAGTGGAGACTTCTCCATGGCATTATCGCTGTTAATTCCTTTGTGTCTGTATTGAACCCTGTAAATTCTGTAAATTCTGGTTGCCCTTTTTGTATGCAAAGGGAGACCATTTTTCATGCCTTTATGTATTGTTCAAGATTGGAACCCTTGTTTATGAAGCTAAGTGAGATGTTTTTGAGGTTTAATGAAAGGTTTTGTATTGAGACTTTTATATTGGGTTTTAAATATTACCGGGGAAAACGTTTTTTGTGTCAGCTTTTAAATTTTATTATTGGGCAAGCGAAAATGGCTATGTATGTCAGTAGAAGTAACAAAATAAGGCAAGATATTGGTGTTGATGTTAATATGTGTTTTATTAGTTTGATAAAGTCTAGGGTTTTGATAGATTTTCTTTTTTATAAAAGTATGGAAAATCTTGATACCTTTGAATTAACATGGTGCTGTAATAGAGCTCTTTGTGTAGTTTTTGAAGGGAATTTGTTTTAATTTTAGTTAAAGTTTTAGTCATTTGTGTTTTTGTTTTGTTGTTTGTTGTTGTTTGCTTTAGTGTTATGATGTGATTATTTGTTGGAGATGTTTCTCTGTTTTCTGTGTATTAAAGTTTTTTCAATTTTTCTCTCTCTCTCTCTCTCTCTCTCTCTCTCTCTCTCTCTCTCTCTCTCTCTTGCTCACTCACTCTCTTATTATTAAAATGTTTTATAATATTGTTTTTATTATATACTATTATTTTTTAAATTAATTTCATGCATGGTGTCCACTACAGTGGACAGATATTTGAAAGCCAATTTGAACCGTTTAAGTTGTAGCACCATTTCCCAACCACCAACTGGTGAACCCCCAAAGTGTTGTCTACAATTCCATTTAATCACTGTCTTTGTATCTCTTTTTTGTTTTGAGATATTGCATAATATATTCAAAAAGGCGGAGGGAAGAGGAGATGCACCAATTACCATATGCGCTAAGTGTTAAATCCTTTTATTTTCAG
>JADLZN010006753.1:0-32500 GCA_018155175.1 Sinocyclocheilus anophthalmus
AAGAAAACTCATTTTTTACAGTATACCTTTTTTTTTAAAGTATGCAGAAGGATACTTCTTTTTCCCAAGGGAAAGTTTTACTGCCGAAATGACAATTCATTTTGGGAGTCTGCGATGCACAGCCTGACACACCGGCTTTTTTTAATGAACATCTGATCTAATGTTTGTTTTCTAATCTTCAAAGGGGTTACTGGACTCGTTCAACTGGATGAGAATGGCGATCGGGAGATTGACTTTGCTCTATGGGACATGACCGACACGGCTACAGGAGTTTATCAGGTACAGAGGCCTTCATCTGATCATATACTGTATATACCTCTTCACATTTAAAATACATTACTGGCTAAACCCATCTCACCGCTGCTGAAATGATGGCTGTATGTCCTAGATTGTGTCCGTGTATAATGGCAGTCAGAAATAGAAGCCGGAAAAAGGGATGATGATTCCGGAGCCAGGGATGAAGGTGTACTGGCTGAAGGGAAGTCCGCCTCCAGATATCCCACTGTGTGGCTTCAAAAATGACAACCCTGCCTGCCTGGCAAGTGAGTGTAGCCCTATATAACTCATATTATAATCGACCTGTATGAAAAGACACCAGACTCCACTATATTCAGCCAAAATCATATTCCCAGACATATCTTCCCACGTAATAAAATAAATTAGACTCAAATCAATAGTTCATGTCCTTGCATTTATAAGTAGTCTTTCAATAAGAAAAACAATATACAGTCAGCCAATTCATTTTAGTTTTATTTTAATACTGTTGGCATATATTTTGTGACAATGACTGGCTGACTGTACATTATTCTTCACTTATTAATATTTTCCAGAATATATTAAGTGTACATTTGCATACATTATATATAGAAGTATAAAGTGTTGAATAACTCTTCTCATTATAATTCAGTGTATTGTTTTAAAGTACAATCTGTACTTTATGAAATGAAGTTTGTAGTGACCAGTTAATATATGCAAAAATGCGTATGTGTAAGCAAGATAAAACACTTGATTAGTTAGTTAATGATTAACGTAATAATTAAATCAAGGCACGTTTCATGTTGTTTTAATGTAGTTCTGTAATGTTTCTTAATTAAATTTAGGTTAATAACAGATCCAAAAAAAATAGCACACAGCAGTTCGGCACCCACGCAGAGTCCAGTGATGCTTGATTCAATTTTTGGGAGCAGCATTTCTCGTGAGGAAACTCAGCACCTGGAAAGAAAATGATCCTCAAAGAATGAAAAAAAGACTAAATAAGAAAAGATAAAAAAAGACAATATTTCAAAATGGTGGTACCTATTAGGCCTGTTATGCAGGAAAACCATTTTAACTTTTAAAAATTAATATGCTTGTGTTTACATGTCTTTATGTACAACAGGCAGACTGAAATATGCTCTGTTAAAGGAACACTCCACTATTTTTGAAAATAGGCTCATTTACAACTGCCCTAAGGTTTTTTTTTGTTAATTAAGACAGGTGAGGTTTTACCGTTTCAATCCATTCAGTACCGAATCCGGGTCTGTATGGCTGTGGCCGGTAGCACTTTTAGCTGTAGCTTAGCATAGCTCATTGAATCTGATAGCGGCTGAGTATCAGATTGTAACTACAGAAGAGTCCAGTTGTTTTAAATAGGAAGAAAACAAGAAACAAAAAAAAAATATTGAACTCTTTGTGCATTTTGAGAGAGATTGCTAACGGTCTAAAAGGATTTCAATGATCTAGCTAATGTACAGCTAAAAAGTGACTACCGCCAGACCCGGAGCGCGGGATGACACGGAGGAGATCGATGGATTGAATTGAAGGATTTGAAAAACGTTTAAGTTTATTAAAATTGTTTTTAAGTTAAAAATCTCAAAGGTTTAATTATAGGGGGAGTTGGAAAATGGCCTATTTCAAGAAAGTGGAGGTGCCTTTTTTTATTTAAAGCTCTTGCAAATCAGTTAACTAGAACTTGATTATTAAGTAACAATATTAAACGGGGTCACTATTTAGATGCATTTACTTTTAAAGATCATAATCCTTGTGGATTGGTGTGGTGTGTGGTGAACAGACTATGTTGACAGGTTTAGTTAAGAAACCATACATATTTTTCACAAATACTGTACATTACTTAGGTCCGCTACCTGCACCGCCTCTCTAATATGCCTTGTTTTCAACAAAAGCCCACCTACTTGCAAGCGCAGTAGTCTGTATGCTCTGATTGGCCCCAGCGCCCAGTGCATTGTGATTGGTTCGAACACAAAAAGCACTCGTCGGAAATGTAACACACCTTACCATAATCGCGAGCGTCAGATTTCAAAGTAAATATCAAGACAGTTATTAATGTCGTTAGTTTTACCAATAGGTTCAGCCGCCGCAAGGGGAACAGAGTCGTGTGACAGACACAGTGATTATGCAGTACACAAGCCGCGGTTAAGAAAGCTGAAGTGCTATGATTTCTGACAGCAGTTCACTCTCCTGTGATGTGACCCTATTCTCCTCACACACACGCAAACACGGCACGTTACTCTGCGCTGCGCAGAACTCTGCATTTAAACAGTCAATAGCAAAAACTTAAACTAAAAACAAAACATACTTACAGTAGCTGATTAAGAAGCGCCAGACTGTCATAGCAAAGTCGAAATTGGCCCTTTTTTTTTGTTAGAAATAGCCTTTGTGCACAGCCAAACTTGTACTCTTCTAGGTTCAAAAAACAAACTGTCGTCCATAAAATGCATTGCAAAAATTCGAACATCTGGGTTGTGCTGTACTGTTGTAAATAAATCTTAACCAATGATTCCTAATCGCATCTACTTTCGGAAGGCCAAAAAATATAAACGGGAGTTTCCCGCGGCTTTACACGTGAACACACACAGGGTCTCCCGCACATGCTGCATCAAAACACTGCTGTCCTGAACCACGCATTCTCTGCTGGTTCGTCACACGATTTGGGCGCATTAGCTACATTATTTTCCACAGAGGTTACGTAGCATATTCGGTGGGGGGGCGTGTTAGAACGAGCCGTTTTAGGTAGGCGTGGTTGACTCTTAATTTTTAAATAGAATATCTCTTTGGGTTTGAGTTTTTAGTCTTTGCAACTTTAGGGATCTTATGCACCAAGAGCTTGTAACACTCCAAAGAGAAAGGAAAACTTGAAATCGCATCATATGACCCCTTTAAGAAAATTAACAGGAGAGAAATTAAGAGCTAAAGTAAACCATTGGTTTACACAGGGCTGTCAGCTTGAAGTAAATTTTGTAGTAAATTAGCTAACTATACCAAATTCTGTAATTTATTAAAGATTGAAGGAGGAAACTAACGAATAGCACAAAGCATAACAGAATTCATCAAATCTAATATTTAATACTTCTGGGATTTTGTCCCTTCCTCATTGATGATAGCATTGATGAACTAGCTTTTATAAAGGATTAAAAAGGAATGAAATTGACCCTTCACAATCCAGAAACGTAATCCAAAATACAGGCAACAGGTCAAAATGCAGGAAAGCAATCCAAACAAGCAACAAGGCAGGAAACTCAGGCAAGACCATGGAGAATGCTCAGAATCACAGAATAACAAAGTGGATTTACTGTCACTGTCTTTACTGTCATTTAATTTGTTCTTGCTGAATAAAAGTATTAATCTTTAAAAAAAAAAAAAAAAATGTACTGACCCCAACCTTTTGGTATCTTGCATTAGAGATATTGCGTTAAAAATGCTAATATCATCTTCAATATGAATGTAAGGACACGCATGATGAAAACATGAAAATGTACTGCATATATACAGTAGTAGGAATGACCCATCTGATTAAATTTAGTCCTTTGTCATGAAAAATTGGCGTATTTTGACCTCATCGTGCATTTGGGGTTTTGTCAGTTTCATGAAGTTCTCTTTGAAGCAGATTTCAAACACTGACATCTGTGGCAGAGAAAGAAAAAGAAGAGGTCAGAATAAAATAATATGTATGAAATGATTTCAGCAGGTCTTACTGTGGTCTGTGTGAACTCTAATGAAATTCAGATGTGTGGAGATGTGTGTTCTTGGTTTTGTTCCTCAGAGACGGTCACCATGCACCAGATGATCTCCATAGTGGTGTGCTTCATTTTTATCATCATCATAACCGTCACAGTCTTCATATACAGGTCAGTTGAAACCCATGCAGATAAACACAATGTCTATACTGACAGCGAGCGACAAAACTAGAGCGCTTTAATCAAACTTTGATTATTAGACATGATGTAACACTACATGTCAGGTGTGCAAATATCGAGCTTTGGGCGATGCGCGCGCGATTTGGGTCTGTTCGGATAATATCTCTCTGTCTGGCTGTCTTCTTCTCTGCTTGCCCTCCTATATCGTCTGATTTTTAATTAGGGAACTTTACGGCCAGAGACCACGACAGAGGAAAGATTTAGCACATCAAGTCTCGTCCCTGTGACTTTCATCACTTTCACTACCATATGTGACCATGTATCCAATGACAATGAAATGCATATGATTTCTATTAAGTTCATGCCAAGAATTGCAGCCAGTGGTGGTTGTGCTTTATTAAAAAGTCACATTTTCAGCTGTTCTCCAAATATGATGTAGATTCTATAACAGTAATTTTATTTTTATTCTAATACAAATTATTTTTCATAATACTTGCATGAGATATTAAAAGGGCTATTTTAACATTTCAATAAAAACTGTTTTTTTATGTGTTATGATAGTCATTTACATTTATTAGCACTTTCAGAGTTTTCGTAGCTAGCACTTAGAATATTATGCTATCAGTTCAGAGTGATGACCTGCATATGCTGCCATCATATAAATTGCTCAGTTATAAAAAAAAATTATTACACATTATGATGCATTATTACTGGTCTAGAGCCCCATTCAGCTTACACCTAGCTGTGTTTTACTTAGATATTAAAAGTTAGTTTCACGTTTTACCCAATTTTATCTGATGGGCTAACAGAAAATGATCAAGAACTCCGTAAAGCCAGTAAATTATATTCATTGAGGCAGGATATCAAGAGATTTAATTACGATTCCTAGCCTAGGACATATGGTAGTGACTAACAGTGGAAATAACAACAGTGTGTTATTGTCATTCTGAAGCATAATCCAAAGACACAGATGGTATATCAATCAAGTAGATTATGTCATCCCTTCAGATATCTCGCACTCACATTAAAGTTGAACAACAGGCTCTCATGGCAATTTGTAGCAATTTTACACATTTTGGAGAATTGGTGGCTTGGTATGAATTTGTATACAGTCTCATTTGTACGTTTCATATGATCTGCTTGTGCCCCACTGACGGTTTAGGGGTGGGATTTCATGCTTTTATTCTAATTCTATACTTTTGTTCATAAGAAATCGTCATCTTGTAAAGTAGTTATGTTATTCTGTGAGATGGGGTTGAGTTGGAGAGCGCTTCTTTAGACTGTCATATATCTGTGCACCGATGATCTTCTTTATCTGTGACGAATAGCAAATTCTCCAACAGGTTGCTCTGGCAGATGCTGTTGCTCAGTTTCAAATGACAAAAAGTCCAACTGCAATGTACACATTTCCTATATAGAAAATTATATATGTTTTAATAAGTTGCCTTGTTATTAAAAAGTCCCTGAGATGTCTTGACAAGCCATGTCTTGACATGGGAGACACATGGAGATTGCATCAAATTGAGTTTCTGCCACAAAACTCCAGGTTTAATTTCACGAATTAATATTAAGTACAACTTTTTTTTAAAGTTATATTTATTGGTAAATGTCTTTAAAATATATTGAAATGGTTCAAATTCTATTTTTTAAAGGGGCATTTTGTATAATAAGGGCTCAACACGTAACACCACTGACAAAAGAGGCATTCTCTCAATGGAAAATTATATTCATTTTTTATATTCTCCAGGTATTTAGTGTGGCCTTGTGTGAAATGAGAATGAAAATTAGTGAATTAGATCAATTAATTAATATACCATGGTAAGTTGCACACGTTGATTGATGAATTACATGTTTAGATAGAAACCGCACAGCAATTGTAGAGTAATCCAACTATGTACGGAAAATAAGATTGTTTGTTTTGCTCTGTACTATTTGCATGCCTCAGTCATTATTTGATAATAATCATGCAAATGTTAATTATAAAACTTTCTTAAGTTATTTTCCTCTCAAGGATATTTTATCTGGTATTACATGTGCCATTTGAAAGCTGTTACAGAAATTAATTATTAAGCAACATTGTTAGTACACATTCAGTACACTGTATCCCAGTGCCGACAGTGACACTTTGATTGTCATATTTAACATTTATGCCACATAAATCTTGTTCTCCTTCTCATTTGTTTATAACAATTTTTCATCTGATGTTTTTCCCAGTTGCATCCCATCTCTCATTGTCCCTCTCCTCTGCTTATTTATCCTCTTCTTTCTTTCTCCCTCGGTCTCTTTCTCTGTCCGTCACTCGGCGACGTCAGGAAGCTGAAGCTGGAGAATGAGTTGACCGCTCAGCTGTGGCGTGTGCACTGGGAGGACATCCAGTGGAGTAACATGGAGAAGGTGCTGCGCAGAGCCTGCAGCAAACTCACCATGTCATTGGTGAGGGGAAACACAAACACACACACACACACACTGTCATTTCCAATAGTTCCCTATTGTTTGAGTAAACCTGCTCATGTCTTATTCATCCTTCCACACACAGAGAGGCTCTAACTACGGCTCACTGCTGACTATGGAGGGAAACTTCCAGATATATGCCAAGACTGGCTATTACAAGGTATTAAAGGTTTGGTGGTGAGGGGTGGATGGGCCCTGGCCCATGTTCCCTATGTTTCCTTCCTCAAGAGGGAGCTTGACAGCCCCTCCACTCCACTTTGAATCTCAGGATGTTTTTTGTCTTTTATTGGAGATGTTTTTAAGTAAAATTGTAGTTGCCACTTCATTAGCCTTGTTAAAAAGAAGCGTGTTACATTTTTTACTTCGTCAGAATGGTACGAAACTTGCTATGTGAACACACACAACACACACACACACACACACACAAAATTATTCACACTTGTGACCGCTTTGGAAATGAATGTGAAACCAATTTCATCCAGTGGAAACAATTGGTACTGCGCTCAAAAGCTTACTGAGAGCTCATTTTTAAGATATCAACCTCAAATTTGGAACACAACTTGTTTAGATTTATGGCTTTGAATTTTATGCAGGTTTAGAGTAAAACAAGTTTTGGAAAATATCTATTTCATATCAAATTTAGAAATAGTGTTTTTGTGCATTTTTCATAATAATAAATGTAAATATATAACTTTCACTTTTTTTCACTTCGACAATAATCTGCCAGGTGTCTTCTTTAAAAAGACACCAAACATAAGTCTGACTTAAGCATTAAAGATTTATGACAGTTTAGGTCATTTCATTTTAAAGTCTTTGCTCAAAAAGTGATATAACATGTAATTAGTGGTATAATATATTTTAAATGTACCAAATTGCAACTTCATCACTAAAAATGTGTAATTACAAATATGTATTTAAATATATGGCATACAAGTTTCAGTAGAAATTAAATAATATTTTAGTTTAACAAAAATGTTTGTCAGTGAATTCGGCAATGCACTTTAACCATATTTCAAAGACAATAGAAGTAATTATGAAAATACATATAAAGATGTACTTAAGTCCCATTTAACTGGGTCAAAAAGCACTCTAAAGTTCAACTAATTGCTTTTGATATAAACTAAAATTGTACTTCTTTTTCACAAGGGTTGAATTGAAAATAGAGTCAAAACAGTCTGTTATTATTTAGATTCATTCTGACCAATTAGAGAAAATATCTGGTCTACTAAGCCCCGCCCACTTCCATATCTGTTTTGTATTAATTACCATTCTACCCTTTCATTTTATTTCTGTGTGTTGTGTGATTCTGCTGCAGGCAATGTGCCGTTTTGCATGTAAATAAATGACATATCCTGCCTAGCAGCAGAAGTGTCAAATAATGGAAGGGTCCATCTTTAGATCTCCCACAATACCATTGGCGTGCCCTGGCTAATGGACCCATTCTTCATCGGATGTAGTTCCTCTCCAATTAAGCAAAACCCCTGAGGATGAGCGCTATTCATGTCCACATGTCATCATTTCCCCCATTAATTAGGATGGTGCTTAATTAACACATTATGTTGCACTTTTCTTCTCTTAAATGGTGGGGCTTTTTTTTTTTTATCCGCCCTCCAGCTCTTTGCCAAGCCCACGATAGCAATCAGGCTGAAACTAATGTGCGTTGATGCCTCTTTTTCCAGGGAAACATAACAGCCATTAAGTATGTCAACAAGAAACGCATCGAGCTCACCAGGAGAGTGCTGTTTGAACTCAAGCATGTAAGTGTGTGTCCATGCCATTTTGTGCTTTTTGCCAGGTGCCTTAATTAACTTTATATGATGTCCTGGGAGGTATTAATAGCCGGGGACTGATGGAAAAGAGAGACTAAACAGCTCTGTCTCTTTGTCCTCTCCTCCTCATGCTGTTCTCCCTCCTCTTTTCCCTTTTGCTCTTTTCTGCTCCTATTATAGATGCGTGATGTACAGAATGAACACCTGACACGCTTTATCGGCGCTTGTATCGACCCACCCAACATCTGTATCCTTACTGAGTACTGTCCTCGAGGAAGCTTGCAGGTGAAAACTCATGCACACCACTGCTCTCAGTTACTGCACCTGCATGGATGTATTAATAGACGGCTTGTGTTTATGCCACCGTTTTTGTTTCACCAAGCAGGGCTTAACAATAAGGATTCAAATTTTGATTTACCTTGCCAGCATTTTCACTGCATGCACAAACAAACTAATAAATAAATACAGAAGATTAAGTATGAAATAATTCTTTAAACTTTTTTTTGTTTGTTTGATTTTTAAACGTATAAAAACATAAATGCTCACAAATGCGAAAATAATCTTTACCACTTGCTTCTTCTACCGTCTTAGACAACATTTCAAGACATAATTCTGACATAAATAATTATGCTGCCTTCTAGGATATCTTCTTCTAAAGCAGCACTGCATCTTTGTATCTTTGAGATGCATTCATGTATCTTTCACACATAAGGCAAACCCAAAATGCAGTGTGATTAGCTCAGCGGAGTGTTATTTATATGCTAGTATTTAGTCATATTTTCAATTAGCTATTCATTTTATATTTTCATTTTTTCAATTCACTTTAATTTATTTCAATGGGGACATCAGATAAAATTTTCACTTATTTTAGCGTTAAGCATTTAGTTGTTCTGGTGTGTCTTTCGGCACAGAAAATATGAAAAGAATGTGTCTTGTGTCGACACGCCCCATGGAAGAGAGGGGTGGGGTAAGCAGTAGCTCATTAGCATTTAAAGAGACATCCACCGAAACAAGCCACTGTGAACAGAGCTGTTTTTGACAAGGTAAAAAGGGTGTTGTTTTACACGGCCTCTGAGGAATTTTAACCAAAGTATGTTGCAGACATTTCATGAAGACCCTAAAGAATCATACCAACTTGTGGAAAATGGGCATCCGATGTCCCCTTTAAATTTTAGTAACTTTTGTTATGCTTTTTTATATATATATATATATATTATATATTATATATATATATATATAGTATATATTATAGATTATATATAATACAGCATGATTTTTTAAAAGATTTAGCTTTTAGTTTTTAGTATAAAAAACAAAATAGCATAATAAAGAAAGTGTAATTTAGCATGATAGATAAATAAATAGATAGATTCAGTCACTTTAGGAGACTGCCTTATGGTGTGTTCAAGTCATGTTGAAAATATCTTATTTACAATTTGAAGTACATGAACGTTACCATAAAGGCATAATTATGAGTGGGAAACTTCTGAGTTGGGAGTGTCAGTGAGAAAACATGAGGCAATGGACACAGCCTTTGTATTAATGGTAAATTTGTTTAAATTAATTATTGTTTTTGTTTTGTTTTTCAATTTACAATAATACTATTTAAGTTGCATGTACGAAATACCATTGCATTATACAATTCCATTTCAATTTACAGCACCTTCATAAATCTAATAAAAACAAAACAGCAAAAATAAGTTCGATGCACATACTTTATTCATCGTTTTGTTGATGTAGAGTTAAAAATCTTGCTGAATTTTATGTTAAAAGGGAACATCACCTTCTCACTCCAACTTCCTAGGAAGAATGTTCCACTAGAAGACTTTGCACAAAAATGGCTAGCCCCGCCCCCAAACTAATGCTATTGGTTGAACCAGTGTTGCTATGTCAGATTGCTAAAACAAACAGCAATCTTTGAAAGCCCATCCCTAGTTTACACTCTTCAAAGTCAGTCTACAATGGCTTGCTTAGAGTTGTCTCTGCACATTCAACAAGGATAAGAAGTATTTTAACAAGAAAATTACACACTTAAGCTATAAACTTTGAAAATATAATAACACATAACTGACAGGATGATGTGAGAGAATATAATTAATTCCCATCAACTCTTCTCTCCACACGGACTTTCCTCATGAGCCATGTGTGTGTGTGTGTGTGTGACCTGCAGGACCTGATGGAGAGTGACGGAATCACGCTGGATTGGATGTTTCGCGATTCTCCTGATCCTGACCTTGTTTAAGGTGAGTGTTTATGAAGGTATTTTTGGTGCAAAACAACTGAGTGAGCGGACGCGATTTTGGTTGTAGAGAATAGCCCACTGTGTATCATAAAGTGCTGAATCACAGACAAAAGTGGCAAATTTGATAGATATTTTTTTCTCCTCACCACAACACAACCAAACAGTTACACGTCTTTGAATCCTTCACACTGCATGTGCACAATCTAGTCTACGAATACAAATCAATAAACTCCGTACGTTCACAAGTTTTGCTACTATTGCTGCAGTGAATATTGTGCAAAACACATTCACACACCTGCATCAAAAATGTGAAGTCGCAGACGAATTTTGTACATCCGCAAATAGTTTGTGAATTCTTGCAATGAGATTTGCATGCTTGTAGTATGTTTTCTTACATATATATTTTTTTCTTGGTTGCTTTTTCTAGCACAAACACAAGTGCATAACTACAATGGCGTGAATCTGCTGCTACGAGTCTCAAACACTTTTTTTCGCTTGCAAATGACAAGTTTCACGCTTTCTCCCTTATGCACCGCCTATCTGTGTGATAAATGGTGCAAAGGTGTTTTGTGATCTGGAAGGCAACCGCGCGCACTGTTCAGAGAGCAGAGAATTTCAGCCACTCAGAAGAGCTCATTTGGGCGCCTGAAACACACCCCTAGTTTTAGCCACAACCCCGAAAACTCGCGAGCTGCGAGCATCTTGACAGCGACAAGTATCAAAAAAGGTACGTGGCTATTTTTTTCTTTCTGAAATCATTTGTTTATAGCTAAAATACAGCTACGTTGGTAAACAGTGTTTCTTAGTTAGCTTAGCAAATCTTATTTCACGAAAGGAAGCTAACTATGCCCCCCCTACCTGCACTGTTAATTGTGCTATTCAATCGTCTCGTATTAAATTACACTGTCTAATATAACGATTTATTTATTGTATTCTGTTATGCTTTACCTTATAGAACACTAAAGGTAAACTAAAGGTACTTTACAGCAGCAATCTATATTAGGTAAATATCTATAGTAGTAGATATTGAGCCAAATCACAAAACAAGGATTCTCAAAGGAATGAAAACTGAGATAACTAAAGTAATTAGTAATCCTACCCAACACTGAGAGTAGTAATTACTAGGCAAATTACCTACTATTGATTGCCTGCTGTAAATTACCTTTAGTTTAATATAGTAGGCTATCCCAATAAAAATTACTATTCACCAAAAAAAAAAACATGGTACCCTTGGTTTTAACTCACTCACCTGCGAAGATGCACCCTGATCTATCATTTTTCTATAAGGTAAAGCATAAAAGAATACAAGGAATAAATCGTTATATATGAGACAGTGTAATTTAATACGAGACGATTGAATAGCACACTTAACAGTGCAGGTAGGCTACCTTTCGTGAAATAAGATTTGCTAACCTAACTAAGAAACACTGTTTACCAACGTAGCTGTATTTAAGCTATAAACAAATGATTTCAGAAAGGAAAAATTGCCACGTACCTTTTTTGATACTTGTCGCTGTCAAGATGCTCGCAACTCGCGATTTTTCGGGGTTGTGGCTAAAACTAGGGGGCGTGTTTCAGGTGCCCAAATGAGCTCTTCTGATTGGCTGAAATTCTCTGCTCTCTGAACAGTGCCCGCCGTTGCCTCTACAGATGCACAAATCACTTTTGCACCACTTTTCACATAGATAGGCGGTGCATAAGGGAGAGAGCGTGAAACTTGTCATTTGCAAGCGAAAAACAGTGTTTGAGACTCGTAGCAGCAGATTCACGCCGTTGTAGTTGTGCACTTGTGTTTGTGCTAGAAAAAGCATCCAAGAAAAAAAAATATATGTAAGAAAACATTCTACAAGCGTGCAAATCTCATTGCAAGAATTCACAAACTGATTTGCGGATGTACAAAATTCGTCTGTGACTTCACATTTTTGATGCAGGTGTGTGAATGTGTTTTGCACCATATTCACTGCAGCAATAGTAGCAAAACTTGTGAGCGTACGAGTTTCTTGATTTGTGATTCGTAGACTAGGATTTGTGCACCTGCAGTGAAGGATTCAAGAACGTGTAACTGTTGTGTTGTGTTTGTGGGAGAGAAAAAAATATCTACAAGTTTGCAACTTTTGTCTGTGATTTCAGATTCACTGATACACATGTGTGGCTATTCTCTACAACTACAAATTCCGCTGTCACGCTCACTCAGTTGTTTTGCACCAAAAATACCTTCATAAGTGTTTCACATCAGAGACTCTTCTGCTCTTAATCTCAGGAGTGGAAGGAAAGGGAAAGATATCTTACTAAAATATAAATCTTTTACTGCAGCACACTGCTTTGCATTTTTTTAAATATAGTTCTCTGTTAAATTGAGGCTTGCTCATGAGTGACATTTTATTGGGGTGGTTTTGAGACGTGTGTTATTTGTAATGGTTTATGAGGATGTCAATTCCCTGACGGGCGAATTATGACTCCAGAAAGCATATTGCAGTTGCAAAAGAATCTTTAATATTTTCGTGGTTCGGTGTTGGTAAATACGATGGATGCTGTCAGATGTCTTTGTAAGACTGTCATCTTTTCACCACTCAGGGAATGGTGTTCCTCCACAACAGCGTCATTGTCTCCCACGGCAACCTGAAGTCTTCCAATTGCGTGGTGGACAGCCGCTTCGTGCTGAAGATCGCTGATTATGGCCTGGGAAGTTTCCGCAAGGAGAACAACTTGGAGGACATGCACGCTCTCTATGCACGTGAGTACCGTGGCAACGCATAGATACAGATTGCATGCATGTGAAGATGTAACATTGATCTTTGCGTTCACAGGCAAGCTGTGGACAGCCCCCGAGCTTCTGCGTGCTGACAACCCACCTGTGTGTGGGACACAAAAAGGTGACGTCTACAGCTTTGGCATCATCCTGCAGGAACTCGCCCTGCTGAAGGGCGTCTTCTACCTGGAAGGCCCCTGTCTCAGCCCTAAAGGTCAGAGGTCACACACAGTACTGTGAAGGTGTAATCAATGGTATTTATTTGTCCAGATCTACTAATTTATTCAAAACTGCATCAAAAATGCAATTCCAACTACATGTTTTGTAGAATACAGCTCTTTGGTGTGAAACACTTTATTTTAATTTTTTGGAATTAAAATTCATTTAGATGTTTTGGAAGCCGTAATGTTAAAAAATATTAACTGTCCTGATATTATATTGAAGAAAAGCCTCATGTCATGTGCTGCGACTCCCCAAAAGTTGAATAAAATTAATGATATATGCTTCTCTAATATATTATAAAAAATGTATCATCCATGTGTGCAATCACTAGGCTAATTTCGATTGAAGAGACCCATTTAAGATGACGATTTCATGTAGGCTTTAACTAATGTAAACATTATTTAATGTACCATTTAACTACTATCTTCATCTCCAAATTTTTGCTACCATTATTTTCAGTGGGGTAATTTTGGTTGCAGTACACGAGACTAGCCTTGATTTCAACTTTGAATTGATTACAAATGACAAGTATCATCAGTATAAATAAGAACAAAATAAATTAATATATGCAACAATAAAAATAACGAAGCCTTCGAAATGACATACTTGCTTTTAGTTTTCAGTAGGTTCTAACAGTAATGCTTAAGATATTTACCTTTTTTTTACCAATTATCCCAATAATGTTTAGTCCTAGAAAGCTATTATTATCAGAGCACGTGAGCATAACATAGCGGTTAGCGGATCAATGAATGAGAGGGCAGCGTTACCAGAGTTGCCATATACCACACCATGTTACAACACAGTAGGGCTATTGCAGACAGAAAACAATACTGTACTACATAGATGTTTCCTGTCAGCTTGATTTTTTGAGTGGACTTTGCTGTTCCAATTCGCATGAACGGTATACGAGTGGAGCGACTGAGCGGAGCGCACACGCATAGAGCGGGATAATACGCAGAGCGTCACTCCACGTGAAAGTGAAACCTGAGCGTGAACTAATTTTCGGCGGCCGAAATATCGGTGCATCTCTAATTATTGGCAACAACAGAAATTGATATTATACAATAGATGCTGCTCATCGACAAGGATGGCGACCCCGTTGGAAACACTACTGCACTAGAGATGCGCGCGCGTTCCTCTCGGGCCCATGGTACATGCGTTACCCAAAGCGTTAGTTGCCAATGCCACATTTCTACATTTTGTTTAAGTTTAAATATTGTTTAATTTTATATATGTTTTATCTGAGAATTATCATTCATTTCAGCATTATTTCAGTTACCAATTAAATTAAGTTGCCAATATCAATTAAACTAATTTTAATTTCATTTGAATTAATTAATTGATTTATTATTTCATTTTATTTAACAATAACAACACTGAAATCATCATGAAGAATACAGTTCTATATATTTAAAGTTATTTTTTTAACACTCTCAGGGAACAAAAACACATACAAAACTGTCACTGTGGTGGTACCTTTTTAAAGAAGTACTAATATGTACCATTTAGGGGTAAATAAGGTACAATGATGTACATTTTAGCTTTTGAGTCTTAATGTACTGCCCCAGTGACTGCTTTGTACCTGTTTTTTTCTCAGAGTGTATTGTGGAAAGTCTTGTTTATCACCAAGTGCTGGGTTTGGTGTGACTGATGTCATTGGTACTTGCTTGTTTAATAGCGAATTGCAATAGAAAACAAGATAAATTGTCATATTTGGGTGAACATTCCCTTTTAGTAACAGTCTCTGAAAAGCATCACTTGCTGTTTGATCCCTAGAGAACCATAAAAAATGTAATTTCACACTTTCAAGAGAAGTTTTTATTTGTGAACATGAATATTTCAGCATTACACTCTCACGAGAATGGTTAACTCATTATGCAGGTGAGAGTGCTTTCTCGTTTAGTGCTTTGATGTGAATCAAAACAACATTAAATAAAATGTGTTAATAAGATACAGATTATGCAGTGAATTACCCTGATGGCAGGGGTACTTTTCCATGTCATTTGTCCTTTCCATGTCACCTGTGTTTACATTCACCTCACCTCTCTCTTGCCCACTCGCTTTGTAAGCGAGATGAAAACAGTTTCATTTGTCAAAGCATTAGTAACAGTGGCCTAAATAATCTTTGCACACTTAAATTGTCATTGCATTAGATAACAAAATATCAAACCAAGTGGCATTTATTTTGAAGATATCACCAGCACACATTAAAAGCTAAAGAAAATAAAAAGAAATTTTCTAGGTTTTAACTAAAACACCAGTCAAAAAAATCAAAAAGCTAAAGGAATATTTCCCAGCCACAAAAAATTTACTCACTCTCAAAGGCCATCTAAATGTTTTTTTTTTGGGGGGGTTTTTTTTTTTTCTACATCAGAACAGATTTGGAGAAATTTTGCATTCCATCACTTGCTCATCAATAGATCCTCTGCAGTGAATGGGTGCCATCAGAATGAGAGTCCAAACAGCTGATAAAAGCATCTCAAGAGTCCACAGCACAACTCCAGTCCATCAATTAATGTCTTGTGAAATGAAAAGCCGCATGTTTGTAAGAAACAAGTCCATCATTAAAGGGGTGGTGAATCAGCTATTTTCGTAGGCTTGATTGTGTTTATGAGGTGCACTGTGAAATGTGCAGAACTGAGCAGAACCTGTACAAGCACGGCTTTTAATGCTAGGCCTAAGTTTTTTGTTTGTAGTTTTCACATACTTTGTAGATACGCTGTTATTTGTAAATGCTACTGCTGTTTATGTTAGCTTTTGATATACGGTTTTATCCTCATTAAAGCTTTAGTACAGCAGAATACATGATTGCGTTGTAGCATTTTTGTAGAGTAATTATTTAATTTATAACAGTAAGTAACACTCTACTACAACAACTCTTCCCTCCTTCTCAAAGCCGATCCCAACATGGCCTCACCCCCTTTGTTGCATGTTCCCGGGGCAGGGGTTGTGATGTCACCAACCCAGGAAGAAGCTTGTTGTAGTCCCTACCAGCCATGTGTTGTAGGCCTTAAAAAGCAAATTCTTTAAAATAAAATATCTCTCTTTGCATTGAACTTTGAGTGTCGTAGCATTACAAACGTTGTTTATGCTCAAACAGCAACATTACACACTAACTAAAGTAAAAAAAAAGTGAAACCATAATCAAGGACCCCTTTAAGACATTAAATCATTGACTGGAGTGGTGTGGATTATTGTGATGTTTTTATCAGCTGTTTGGATTCTCATTCTGACGGCACCCATTCACTGCAGAGGATCCCTGTGAAAAAAAGCCACTTCAGATTTAAGAAACAAACTCATCTACCTCTTGGATGGCCTGAGTGTCAGTACATTTTCAGCAAGTTTTCATTTTTAGATGAGCTGTTCCTTTTAGAGTCGTTGTAAAAATGGCTCAGACAAATGAAGCTTCTGAGAAAAGTTCAAGCAGCATTTGTACAAATGACAATTGCCTTGATAAATGTTTTATTTACTGCAATAACATTCAGAAAGTATTAAGTGTTCAAATGCTTTTTGGCCAATATATATTATACACACACTCACACAAATACATACAATAGAAGATTGGTTGTAAATTATGCTGCATATAAACGTTTAGACGTATTTTTTGTTTGTGCAAAGTGTCCTGGTCACTTTCAGCTGTTACACAGTAACTGTCTCTGTTGCTTTCTTTGTTTTGTGTGCTTTGGGTTAGATATCATTAGTTCCCTTTCAGTCGGTCACTCTCGACGTCACGTCGGATGACCGACGAAATTGGGATCTCGCTTAGAGAGACCAATCCACTTCGAGTGTAAACTAAACGAGCCAATGCACATTGGCATGCGATTATTGCATCCAGCTGCTGCTGATCACAGCGTGAGTATAAGTAGGCAGCAGATGCAGCGCATATTCAGCTTTTCGCTTCGGAGCCGAGCGGTTCTATCGTTCTGCTCCTGACCTTCTACGAGTAGAGAGTAAAGACTACGAGTCAAGTACGCTCTTTGTGGGCTCTCGTGCTGGTGGTACGGCGCTTCAGCGGCGGTGGTTTTCCCGTGTCGAGTGGGTTGCACACAATAGGCTGCACTATCCCTGTATGTGTTGCAGACGGCCATTTCCCCTGTGCGCTTCAGCACACTGAAAGAGCAATTTTCCATTCTAAAAGAGCTTCACGGGTGGAACGTCTTTTTGAAGACGCGTCTTTTTAAAGATGTCATACCATCCGTGTGTTTCTGGGTGCGGTCGTTACCTGGCGCCGGGTGATGGTCACGATCGCTGCCTCTCGTGCCTGGGCGTGAAGCACGCTGAAGTGGCTTTCGTGGATGACTCATGCTACCATTGCGGGGGTATGACCATCTCGGAGTTGCGGACCAGACTCCGTTACCTGCAAGGGGGCGGAGTGCCCGTGCCACTGCCTAGATCTGGGGTTCCCTCTGGTGGCAGCCGGGGGCATCCTTTTTTCTGGCAGTGGGCGGACTGGTCTCACGGTCACGTTGAGGAATTCCCCTCCAGGGATGCCCAAACCCGCCGGCACTTCGAAACCAGCGGAGCCCTCAAGAGAGCAGGCTGGATCCTCCCGGGGGATACCACCTGTTTCTTCCGAGGCTCCCCCCGACGATCGGATGTCGGTCGCAGCATCGGAGGGTGAGCCAGACTTTTCTGGGGATGAAGATCCGTCAGTGTTGCCGCCCTCTGAGTGGCCAGCGGTGCCGGATACGGACCCGGAAATGATGGCTATGCTTTCCCGGGCCGCCGAGAGAGTCGGGCTCGAGTGGAATCTTCCACCGCGTCCCGAACCTTCATGGTTGGACGACTGGTTTCTCGGGGTGGCCCGCGCTGGTTCTCAGCGCCCCACCTCACTGCCTTTCTTCCTGAAGGTGCATGAGGAGCTCAACAGGTCATGGATGGCACCTTTTACTGCCAGAAACCGCCCCGGTGGCTCATCCTCCCTCACCACCCTTGATGGTGGGGCAGCGCGGGGGTATACGGAAGTCCCTCCTGTGGAGTGGTCGGTTGCGATGCAATTTTGTCCAAATGCCGCTACCACTTGGCGGGTCAAACCATTGCTCCCCTCCCGAGCCTGTAGGCACTCATCGGCCTTGATCGACACTGCCTATACAGCCTGTGGAGAAGCTGCGTCCACCTTACACGCTTCAGCGTTACTGCAAGTGCACCAGGCCAAGGCACTGAGGAACTTGCACGAGGGTGGTGAACCCGGAAGTTCGCAGAGAGCTCCGCACCGTGGCGGACCTCGCGCCACGAGCGACGATGGTTACGGCGCGGTCTCTGGGTCGTGCACTATGTCCACTATGGTGGTCCAGGAGCGATATCTCTGGCTGTGTCTGGCCGACATGCACAAGATGGACAAGGCACGTTTCCTAAACGCCCCCGTGTCCCAGACCGGCTTGTTCGGCGACACAGTGGAGAACTTCACCCAGCAGTTCTCCGCAGCACAGAAGCAGACCAAGGCCATCAAACACATCCTGCCCCGGCATGCAGCTGCTACCTCCACCTGGCCACCAGTGGCAGTGCCCCAGCCTGCTCGTCGCCGAGGGCGGCCCCCTGCCGCCACCCCCGCGAGCGTCCGCAGCAGCCTCCAGCAAAGCTGTGCCGTGGAGCCGGTCGCAGGGCTGCCGCCCCGCCCGTCCAGGCCCCCGCCGAACATGTTGGCAAGCGAGAGAGCAAGAGGCCCGGTGACGGGCGACCCAGAGGTGGAGGGACCTGCTCTTTGGGAGATGGTGAGCACACCACTCCCTCCCCCAGAGGATGGCCGGGCGGAGAATCTTTTCATCTTTTTCTGCCACTGACCTCTCGGTCGGTGGTACCCTAATTCTTGACAAAGAGCAATTCCTCTATTTTTTTTGGGTCCCCAGAGGGGACGGGGGTTTGTGGACGATCTAGTGCGTATCACACTCATCCTCCTTTCTCGCCAGTGAGCAGCAGTGGGCGGTTCGGGAGGACGAACCAACGGACTACCTACGCACCCTCTGCTCGAACGCAGGTCCGTGTTACACACACCAGACCCCGCCTCGGACCGGCAAAGAGACGCCCGGGCCTGGTCCCTGCGTTTTTCCGCGCTGCCCCATTGCGGGTACGCCTGTAGTTCCGTTGATGGCACTTGCGCTGTGTCTGGGAGCCTGGCTTGAGCTACTCAGCCCGTCTTGATGGCTCCTTCGAACCGTTAGGTTCGGCTATGCGATTCAGTCGCCCTGCGTCCCCCCAAGTTCAGTGGCATCCTCTTCACAACAGTGAAGGCGGCTGATGGTCCTGTTTTGCGGGCGGAGGTTGCAGTCCTACTGGTTAAGGATGCGATAGAGCCGGTCCCTCCTGCCGATATGAGGTCGGGGTTTTACAGTCCTTACTTTATTGTACCCAAGAAAGGTGGTGGGTTGAGACCTATCTTGGATCTGCGTGTCTTGAACTGGGCCCTTCACAGGCTCCCATTCAAGATGCTCACGCAGAAATGCATCTTCAGGTGCATCCGTCCCCGAGATTGGTTTGCAGCGATCGAGCTGAAGGACGTGTACTTTCATGTGTAGATCCTTCCGCGTCACAGACCATTTCTGCGGTTTGCGTTTGAAGGACGGGCATATCAGTACAAGGTCTTGCCCTTCGGGCTGTCCCTGTCGCCCGTGTCTTTACGAAAGTTACGGAGACAGCCCTTGTTCCCATGAGAGAACAGGGCATTCGCATTCTCATACCTCGATGATTGGCTCATACTCGCTCAGTCTCAGGATTAGTTGTGCGAGCACAGGGACTTGGTGCCTTCACACCTCAGCCTGTTGGGCCTTCGGGTCAACTGGGAAAAGAGCAAACTCTCCCCGACACAGAGGATCTCTTTTCCCGGTATGGAGTTGGACTCGGTCGAACAAACAGCATGCCTCACGCAGGAACGTGCTCAGTCGGTTTTGAACTGCTTGAATACATTCAAGAGTAGGATGGCGGTCCCACTGAAATTGTTCCAGAGGCTCCTGGGGCATATGGCATCAGCAGCCGCTGTCACGCCACTCGGGTTGCTTCATATGAGACCACTTCAGCACTGGCTCAATGGCCGAGTCCCGAGGTGGGCGTGGCAACACGGCACCTTCCGGGTCCAAGTTACACCGGCCTGCCGCTAAACCTTCACCCCGTGGTCAGACTTTGTGTTCCTCCGGGCAGGAGTGCCCCTGGGGCAGGTCTCCAGGCATGCTGTGGTTTGCACGGATGCCTCAACCACCGGCTGGGGGGCAACGTACAATGGGCTTGCAGTGTCAGGGGTTTGGACGGGACCCCATCTGCACTGGCACATCAACTGCCTCGATTTGCTGGCAGTGCACCTTGCCCGGGGCCGTCTCAAAGGGCGCTTACGAGGCTAGCATGTAATAGTCAGCACAGACAACACAGCGACCGTTGCTACATCAACAACCACATACCCTTCAGGGATCAGGTGGTGAACCTCCAAGCGCTGCCCTCGGAGGAGGCAGACCCAGCCCTGGCTTTGCTCTGTCCCGTCCAAGCCTTAAGGGGCTACGTTGACCGGACGCAAAGCTTCAGGACCTCAGACCAGCTCTTTGTCTGTCACGGAGGCCGGCAGAAGGGGAAATGCCGTCTCTAAGCAAGAGGATGGCCCACTGGATTATGGATGCCATCACCCTGGCTTATCAGGCACAGTGTGTGCCCTGCCCGCTCAGGTTGTGAGCTCACTCAATTAGAGGTGTTGCATCCTCCTGGGCGCTGGCTCGTGGTGCCTCGCTGTCAGATATCTGTAGAGCTGCGGGCTGGGCGACCCCTAACACGTTCGCCAGATTTTATAGCCTTCGTGTGGAGCCGGTATCCTCCTGTGTTCTCACCTCAAACGGGTAGAAGCACTGAGGGGCCCCGGCTTCGGGTCGGCTTGCAAAACCACTCCAGAGAGTCCATATAGTAGACCCTGTTGAGTTCCTCCGTCCCCTCGGCAGCCAGACGTGGCGGAATGTCCGGTGCCAGGCCCTCACTCGTTGAATCCTCGAGAACCTGTAGAAGGCTGGGTTCCATATGTAAGACCTAAGTGGATCCCATATGTGTAAGTCCACGGTATAGCCTTGAGCCCGTGTTTCCCCGGCAGACTTCTGCCATTCCAAGAGGGTTCAATCACCTCCATTCTTCCATATGCACCTAAGGGATGTCCATATGTGTATTGCTTCCGAAACCTCCTTCGGGAAGGTTCGAGCTTCTGTAATGCCCCTGTTCCAAGTAGAACGGGTACTTTTCCCAGTGTTATCCAGTCTTACTCAGGGGGTAGTGCCATAGCAACGTAGCTGGTCCCCTTGTGAAGAAGCCCTGGCCTACGCCAAAAAGTAGGGGCACAGGTGGCTTCCACAGGCCACTGGAAGGGGCAGTAGCTGTGGCCCTTTGGTAGGATCCCAATTTCGTCGGTCATCCGACGTGACGTCGAGAGTGACTGACTGAAAGGGAACGTCTCGGTTACGTATGGTAACCCTCGTTCCCTGAAGGAGGGAACGGAGACGTCACGTCCCGTCGCCACAGCTCCTGTACCACCGCTGAGCGGCCGGGTCACCGGCTCGGCTCCTCAGCGAAAACCTGAATATGCGCTGCATCTGCTGCCTACTTATACTCGCTGTGATCAGCAGCAGCTGGATGCAATAATCGCATAACAATAATATGCATTGGCTCGTTTAGTTTACAATCGAAGTGGATTGGTCTCTCTAAGCGAGATCCCAATTCGTCGGTCCTCTGACGTGATGTCTCCGTTCCCTCCTTCAGTGAACGATGGTTACCATACGTAACCGAGACGTTTTTTCTGGTTGTCTAATCTTTACATATTATCAGTGTCATTATTGCTTATATGCAGAGTTTGAAATTAACACCCGCCAACCCGCCAAATGCGGGTAAAAATCAGCTGTGGCGGGTAACGCTGTCATATCACTAGCCAATTTGGCGGGTTACTTTTGAGAGGAGATACTACGTGCATGAAGTCTGTTAGCCAACACATGCTTTAGTGCGCTGGCGCATTTAGAGTGCTTCTTTCTGGTTTCTTTCACTGCATGATTCAGTCTATTAATATGTGTTTAGAATGATCACAAATTCAAGACTTGGGGGCAGAAAATGTATATATTTATTTAATTTCATACAGTTAATATCACACGAAGAGTGTCGTTTTTTTATTTTTTTTTAAAGCATGGTTACCAAGTGTGATATTGATTTTATACAACAGTTCAATAATCAATAAGTTAATATCAAGAGACTTACGTTTTAGACACCATATTGGCTGTTTTTGCTCTATTTCGGCAACAAAAATAATTCCAAACACAGCCACAGCGCTGTTTTGCGTCTCTGAGCAACATGACTGATTCGTTCCCGAATGAATCAACCGTTTAAATGATTCGGTTCAATCGCAATGACTCACTTAACAGTGACTTGCTGCCACCTACTGGCGGTTTTAATTGTTTTAATTTTACATTTCAAGTATCTTTTCATTATTTAAATAATTTCAAATGTCAGTATTCCACGTTTTTTTTGTTTACAATATCAAAACATTATCTATGCATTTGTAACTGCAGGTTAAAACATTCCATGTCCCTCTATGCTGCATTAAACAGTGTGTAAATACATCTAAATGCCACTTCATATGCAACTTCTACAAAGATTAATTTTGTTTATATTGATTTCATTTGTTTAGTAACAGCCTAAATGTATTATTATTATAATTGATTGATTTAATGTAAGAATTTGACTCAAAAGATTATGCACACTTTTAGAAAAAATGGCTTAAAAGGTAAATGCCCATAAAAGGTAAAAATCTATTTTAACTTATTGGAAAAGATTCATTTATATCACTGCTGTGAACTGACCACCACGTAGAATATGAAGAATATTAAAAACTTTAAGAGTCAGCTGTCCACGGTAATCCTTAAGATATCAGCACAATAACACAAAATATCGTCAAATTATCGTTATTGATAAAATTCCAGAAAATATTGAGATATTATTTTTTGTCAATATCGCACACAGTACTGACACAAAAGGATTTGCAACGGTCGCTTTGTCACACCCAGTGTAGACAGCCTCAAAGCTGTTAGGTTTCTTTTGTCCGAGCCTATGTTTAATTTTTTTCTGGCTAGTATAAGTTATGAATGGCCGGTAACTTAAAATTTTTGTAGCCAAATTGGCTGGTGAGTGAAAGTTAATTTCAATCCCTGCTTATAATGGAGACATTGGATACAAACACACACTCAGCGATGTCACCCGTCCTCATAAACGGATCACCACACACATAACACCGGCTTCATTAAGCAGAGACAACAAAACATGAGTGAAGTGTCTGGAGCAGAGCCAGCTCACCACGAGAACAAAGGGAGTCAAAGACAGCAGTGAGAGAATGCCAGAGACACTGCCATTAACAGTCAGATAGATAGATAGATAGTGTGTATATCAGCACCTTTACAGCAGCTTTGAATGCAGCTCATCCAATCATATTGTGATCATATGTTCATGTTGTGGATGAAGATATAGGCAATATATGTATTCCCGAGTGCAGTGAGATGTGGAGTGAGACAGGAAGGTCGTGACAGCATTGTGTCATCATCACTTCTGTTGATTGCTGTGAAGACATTTGTGAAGTCCGAGGTCTTCTCAAAACCTGTGAATGACACTTTCATCTCTTTTACTCTTTTTTTTTTCCTCACACATTTGCTCTCTTTCTATCTCTCACACCAGTAGGGAGTCCGATCGCACTCTCTATTTTTCTGTGAAATTTGCTACGCTAACTCTATGTGCTAATCTGTGTATGTTATTTCCTGTGTGATCTGGAGAATGTTTCATTGCATGTTTGTTCGTCTTTCTTATTCTCCATTGCTGTGTGTAATTTGTGGTTCAGAGATCATAGAGCGTGTGGCGGAGGGCCGCTGGCCGTACCTGCGTCCCCTGCTGTGTCCTCAGAGCCACAGCGATGAGTTGGGACAGCTGATGCAGCGCTGCTGGTCAGAGGACGTCAACGAGAGGCCCGACTTCAACCAGATTAAAGTACTGCTCCGCAAGAATAACCGGTACCTGACACACAAATCAGCTCATACACAAGAGCTCAAAGGACTTGACACATTGACAGATAACTGATTTTTTTAACATCGAGATTTTAAGAATGAAAGTTGGTCCCACTTTAAGGTCCAATTCTCCTTATTAACTAAGATTTTTCCCTCAGTAAACTGCTAATTTGCTGCTTATTAAGAGTAAGGTAGTTGTTGTTAGGTATGGGGTAGGATTAAAGGATGTAAAATATGGTTATAGGTACTAATAAACAGCTAATATTCTAGCAGTTAGATTAATAGTTAGAATTGGTCCTTACAATAAAGTGTTACCTGAAATTTATTTGCATATGTAATATATCAGTATATATAGTATATATCTTAATAATAGTTTTATTTTTTAGATATGTACTGGACACTGTTTATTTTAAAATTTTTCATATATTTTAGAGTCCTCCGGTAGCTTTATGGCGTTTATATAAGTTTTGATATGTTTTTTTTTTAAAGCACTTTATATAAAGTCCTATTCATTCATTTATATTAATCAATAAAAATGCTGTATATAATAATAATAATACATTACTATTATTATTATTATTATTATGCAGCTTTTACAACTTCTACATGTAATCAATACAATTTTTGAAAGACTCTAATAGATCTATAGTCCTCCTCCTAATTACTATGAGGCAATAATGGGATAAATAGGTATATCCAATACTAAATATTAATATTATTAAACCTGCTGTTAGATATATCATATATTTTTTTCGATATATATATATATATATATATAAAATTCATGTAATAATAATTATTATTATTATTGTGGTTGTTGTTGTAAAAAATTAGAAAAGCTTGATTTTAATTGACACTGAATGCAGTTCCATTTACAGTTTCAGAAAAGTGCATCGGTCAACTGTGGACAAGGATATCCACTTTGCACATTATTATGCACTGATTTGTTGCGAACATGTTGTTGGAATCTGTGTCTGAGCTTGGAGTACTATCCGCTAATCTGTAGTAAATTCAAATAAAAAATTAATGTTTTTATAATATTTTTATTTATATTTTATTAATCATTATTTATATAATGAACCTTGCGTATTATGGGTGTTCAGCTGATCTTTTTGTGGCCTCACCGCCCGTGCTGCAGTGATCATCAGACGCACATTCACATCTCTTGTCTCTGCCTCCTCTTCTCTGTTTTGGCCTCAGTGGATATGGTTCCAACATCCTGGATAACCTCCTGTCCCGTATGGAGCAGTATGCCAATAACCTGGAGGAGCTGGTGGAGGAGAGGACACAGGCGTACCATGAGGAGAAACGTAAAGCTGAGGCTCTGCTCTATCAGATCCTCCCACAGTGAGTCCCAATTTGTTTGAACCAATTTGCAAAGTGCACATAAGTCATATGACTATATGTTTTGTAATACCATTCAAAAATCTGGGGTCAGTAAGATTTTTTTTAAGGCAGTTAATACTTTTATTCATCATTTCATTCAAAAGTGACAGTAAAGTATGGAAGGCCCGTTTTATTTATCTCGCAATTCTGACCCTTTTTTCTCTGAATTGTGAGAAAATCTTCAATTACCATTTTTATTTATTTATTTTTGTGTGTGGCAGATACATATTTCCAAAGTAAAGATGTTTATAATGTTACAAAACATTTCTAATAAAAGTTTTTGAATTTTCTATTCATCAAAGAATCTTGAAAAATGTATCACAGTTTCCACAATATGAAGCAGTTTTCAGCAATGATAATAATAAATGTTTCTTAAGCAGATCAGCATATCAGAAAGATTTCTGAAGGATCATGTGACACTGGAGACTGGAGTAATGATGCTGAAAATTCAACTTTGCCATCACAAGAATATAAATATATTTCAAAAAATAGCATTTTATTTTACATTTTAATAATATTTCGCAATATTACTGTTTAAACTGTATTTTTGATCAAATTAATGCAGCGGTAATGAGCATAAGAGACTTTTTTAAAAAACATTAAAAGATTTTACCGACCCCAAACTATTGAATAGTGTATGTACTGTAAGTACTAAAATGTGAGGTGTCCAGTTCTGATGCAACATTTGTTTAAAAAATATATATTTTTAAATGGTTGTATGAAATTATTCATACTAAGTTATGTGCACTGATTTTTTTATCGGTGAGGCTGTATCTGATTGTGTGTGTGTGTTTTGTTTTAGCTCAGTGGCTGAGCAGCTGAAGCGAGGTGAGATGGTGCAGGCAGAAGCCTTTGACTCGGTCACCATCTACTTCAGTGACATTGTGGGCTTCACCGCATTATCAGCCGAAAGCACACCGATGCAGGTCAGAAACCCTCTGTAATGGGGTCATTCAGTAAACACTCCTCAAAGAGACGCACACAAATAACTATAGGCTAATTTTGTACTTTACTGCAACACTCATTGCAGTATTGAGTTAAAATAGATTATCTATTTGTCCATTTGCAACCGCCACAGGTGGTGACACTGCTGAATGATCTCTACACTTGCTTTGATGCAATCATCGACAATTTTGACGTGTACAAGGTAATTCCAGATTCCAGTCATTACATTCACCGCCTGTTCAACGACACAAGTGCTAGATTAGTTTAAAGGGATAGTTCACCCAAAATGAAAATCTGTCATCATTTACTCACTCTCATGTTGTTCCAAACCTGTACAAGTTTTTTTCTTTTGTTGAACACAAAAGAAGATATTTTGAAGAATGTTAGCAACCAAACAGTTTCTAGCAGCCATTGACTTCCAGTGAATTTTTTCTGTACTCTGGAAGTCAATTGCTACCGTTCAGTTACACACATTCTTCAAAATATTTTCTTTTGTGTTCAGCAGAAGAAAGAAACTAAGATCTATATTTTTAAGTGACTGAGATGTCTCTCACACACTCTGCCCATCACTGAGCCGAACGATGTGTTTTTGTGTGGCGCCCCCAGGTGGAAACCATCGGTGACGCGTACATGGTTGTGTCAGGCCTTCCTGTGAGGAACGGGAAACTGCACGCACGCGAGATCGCCCGCATGTCTCTGGCTCTGCTGGAGGCCGTTCACTCCTTTCAAATCCGCCACCGACCCAACCAGCAGCTTCGCCTACGCATCGGCATCCACAGCGGTGAGGATCAGGGGTCACGAAAGTGTTTAATAGAGTGCAAGTACAGCACAGAGCGGTCTGGCCTCTCTGAGGACATACCTGTGTGTTGATGGCTGACTAATGGGGAGGTTTGACTGATGGTTATGTGTGTGTTTTCATGTGTCCAGGCCCCGTGTGTGCAGGGGTGGTTGGTTTGAAAATGCCTCGGTATTGTTTGTTTGGCGATACAGTCAACACAGCTTCACGCATGGAATCCAATGGAGAAGGTGAGGCGCCTCCAGACTTTTGAAAGGGTTGTATTCCACACTTCTGTGGCATTTAGTTTTCCCTGAAGTCAATTTATAATGTATATGTATAATGTCAACTGGTTTATTGCACTACGACAGTTGTAATTTACACTAGTGTTCAAAGATTTGTTGGTAGAATTTTTTTTTGTTATTTAGAAATAATTAATTTATGCTCAACAAGACTGCATTTATTTGGAAAAGACAGTAATATTTAGAAATATTATTACAATTTAAAAGAAGTGTTTTCTATTTTAGTATATTTTAAAATGTAATTTATTCATCTGATCAAAGCTGAATTTTCAGCATCATTACTCCAGTCTTCAGTGTCACATGATCCTTCAGAAATCATTTTAATATGCTGATTTGATGCTCAATAAATACTTTTTATTATCTTTATCAGTGCTGAAAACAGTTGTGCTGATTATCTTATTATTATTTTTGAGAAAACCGTTAGGAATGCACGATATATCGGCCACCATATCAGTATCGGTCAATAAATGTTCATTTTTCTGTTATCGTTATCGAACCGATAAGAGAATTTGGCCGATATCTTAGAGCCGATAAATAATTATTTCCTGCAGAGACACTTCAGATGCGCGCACTGTTCACCATGATCATTTTTAATTGCTTGAAATATTATTGGAATCACTTCGAAAAGGAAAATACAGTGAACTGCAACATGTGCTGGGCAATTCTATCATATTATAATGAGATCATTAGCTACTGTAAAATAATGCTATGGAATCTTTGTTCGCCCGTGGTTTACCGCATTGTTAAGGGAAGAGCGCATCCACAATGGATCCACACCTTCATGACTAGCACAGTTAAGTTCGCTTGTGCATTTACAGTCTTTTGTGCAATTGTACGTTGTAATACTGTGTTTGTTTTATGCATATAAATCCTGATTTTACCTCCTCTAGAAAATGCGTTTCGTTAAGCTAATAGAGGGTTAATAGAGCGCTTCAGTTTGCCACTGATCATATTTAGCTCAGCGCAAGCAGCTCAAACCACAGCGCACAACATTAATAACTATGATTGGTATTGTCAATATATATCTATATAACATTATAATGAGAAACACTATTAATAATAAACGGTATGATTTTTGTTAATGTTGCAGCGCGTGTTCGGGAGAGCCAAAGTGCCTCCACAACAAGTTACACATTTCTGATTAGCATGTTTAACTGTTCCAGTTTTCCACCTTGTCTTTTTGTACATATATAAGGTTGTACTATTATTTTTATGTTGTCATACATATCCTGATTAGACTGATATCGATGCGTTTTTCCTTGAGTTAAATAGCTGCAGCACTTCAGTTTACCGTGTTTTTATTAGCTCTTCGCTACCAGCGCACGTCAGCTCAACCGCCATGCTGCTATTTGAACGTGTATTTAAGATACTGCCTTTTTCAAAACCACTGATATATTATTATTAATAACCACCACTTTTATTTTGTATCTTATTATTTTCGTCAACAATATGGTTTAATTAAAATAATTTAATTATTGTCGGTGCAGAGGTTATTCCATTTAATTTATCCATGATTTAAAAAAAAAAATTACACGTAAGTAATGTTGTCTAGTAACTTGTTTCACATTATTTTAAGCGTAGTTTGCATTATTTTTGTAAGGCTGCTTTATGTTTGATTTATTTTGAAGTGTTTAATGCCTTTTAATGGTGAGACTTTTTTGGTAATCAGGCTCTCAACAATTATGTAAAAATGTGGATTTAGATTTATCGGCCAACATATCAGTTTTCTCGCTTCCCATTTTTAAAAGTATTTTCGGTTATCGGTATTGGCCAAAATTGTCAAAATTGGCATCCCTAAAAACTGTGATATATATTTTACAGGATACTGTGATGAATAGAAAGTTCAAAAGAACAGTATTTATGTTGGAAAATAAATGGCAGTCTCTTGTAACATTATAAGTTTCTTGTCTTTCATTTCAATTATTCATGCTATTTTTAAATGTTACTGACCCCCCAAGGGTAGTTTGAAGCAGTATTGTAGTTATAAAATCATTTTGTAACCCTCTTTCTGACAGATGATGTGATCATTTTCTCCCCCCCCTTTTTTTTTTGCTAATGCACTTTAAGACTTCTATATGTAAATGATCTCTGTTATAATTGGCTAACCTCTTTGCATGTGAAAGCTGCATCTTTTCAATGAATCATCTGAAATAGTCTGTCATTTATAAATCACTTGAGTGAACTTTGAGTAAAACTGTGCAGGCAGGAATAATAATTTCCATATAAATATAGTATAATGATATAGTGATAAACAGCAGGATTTAAAGAAACATTTATTTCAGTACAAAATATAATATGTGACCCTGGAGCACAAAAGCAGTCTTAAGTCGCTGGGGTATATTTGTAGCTATAGCCAAAAAAACACTGTATGGGTCAAAATTATCGATTTTTTCTTTTATGCCAAAAATCATTATGATATTAATTAAAGATCATGTTCCATGAAGATATTTTGTAAATTTCCTACCGTACATATATCAAAACTTCATTTTTGATTAGTAATATGCATTGCTAAGAACTTCATTTGGACAACTTTAAAGGCGATTTTCTCAATATTTAGATTTTTTTTTGCACCCTCAGATTCCAGATATTCAAATAGTTGCATCTCAGTCAAATATGGTCCTATCCTAACAAACCATACATCAATGGAAAGCTTATTTATTCAGATGATGTATATATCTCAATTTCACAGAATTGACCCTTATTACTGCTTTTGTGGTCCAGGGTCACATATGTATAAAATGCCATACTGGGATTCCTGAAAAGGCTTTATTGAATATGCACTTCTAGTGTACTTCAAATCTTAAAAGTATATTTAAAGAAAAAAACTGTGCATACAGATAATGTCATAATAATGAAATAAAAAGCAACTCAAGTGAACTTAAAGAGAGTTTATTTGTAAGGCTATATTTCTTCACACACACAGAGAGAGAGAAAAGAGCGTGTCTGATTATTTCATAATCTACTGTGCGCTGATTTCTCCTCCATCAGCCCCGAAGATCCATGTTTCAGAGGCCACTCGGGCCATCCTGCAGGAATTCAACTGCTTCCAGCTGGAGCTCAGGGGAGATGTGGAGATGAAGGGAAAGGGACGGATGAGGACATACTGGCTGCTAGGAGAGATCAGCTCCAATAATGCCTAAAAACTGACGGACAAGGAGAAAGAGCAGTGCACCTGAGAGGAGAGAACAAAACAAACGCATCTAAACAAGTACTGGGACCGTGTGAAACAGCGGGATGAAAGACGGTTTCTTCAGAAAAAGATCAGACTTACAGTAGAAAGTAATGTTTCAAAACTTGGGTTTGTTCAGCATTCATCTCCCAAAAGCTTCAAGTTATTGCTTCATGGGAATCCAGTTGTGACTTCTTTTGCCAAGTAAACTCAAAAGAAAAAGACTATACTTGAGCAGAATCAGTGAGTGTTGAGTTGAACGGACCTTCTGCTGGTGTGACCGGATCGAGTGTTTACGGGTCTCGTAGGACTTTTGAATTCTGTTTTGTCGCGATAGGTCTTCGCCAGATTTTTTACAGCAGTCATCAGGAGTCCTCTGGGTCTGTTTGTTGTCGTTCATGTTATTGGTCATGCAGAGACACAGTGCTGTAGTTTTTTTAGCCATGCAAAATGTTCTCGAGTCCTCCTCTGGGATGCAGATCAGTTCAGATCTCTTCTATCTTCCATATCCGATCCAGTCAGCAGAGGGTTTTGAACCACAGATGAAAGTTACGCACATAACAGAAATAATAATAAATGGCAAGTGTGAATACGAAAGCATAGAAATGTGCAATGATGGATTTTGTTCTCAGATCTCAAGACCATTTCCCAGCAGAAATCCACATGTATTGATGTTGCAATAGTGTTTCGGATGAAACCAGCACAGGGATGTTCTTGTCTTCATTTAATAGCAGGATTTACTGTCCCCATGAAGTCAACAAGAAACATCAACACTTTTAACTTCCAGAATGTGAGATATTTCCAAATGGAACTTGATTTTATCCATTGGGTTTTAATTTAAGTATTATTAGTGGTTAATATTGTTGTGCTCCATTTACGAGATTCCACTCTGATCCATTCATGTACTTGGAATCCTAAAAAAAAAAAGAGGTCGGTAAGATTTTTTTTAAAGGAAATTAATACTTTTATTCAGCAAAGATGCATTAAATTGATCAAAAGAGACAGAGAAATTGATAATGTTACAAAATATTTCTATTTCAAATAAATGCTGTTCATCAAAGAACCTTGACAAAAAAAACATGTCATGGTTTCCTCAAAAATATTATTCAGCACAACTCTTTTTAACATTAATAATAATAAATGTTTCTTGAGCAGCAAATCAGCATATTAGAATGATTTCAGCTTTGGTGAGCATAAGAGATTTATTAAAAAAAATCTTACAGACCCCAAACTTTTGAACAGTAGAGTAGATTATGGCAAAAATACATCTATATCATCACTTCTATATTATCTTGCAAAATATTGAAGAACAAACAAAGTATGTGACATACAGCTATAATAAAATAACACTGGCAATGATGGAAAC
>JADLZN010006753.1:37500-56901 GCA_018155175.1 Sinocyclocheilus anophthalmus
CTTTATATATATATATATATTAGACTTTATTATATATAGCCTTATTTGTTGATTCAAATATAAATGAAGGAGTTGTGGCAACGGTGTAAACATGATGTGTGCTGAACATACAACGATGTTATCATGTCATACATGTACTGAATGACAGCTGATGGTGTCAGTGAGTCTCTTTCTGCTGGGGTTAGTTATTAAAATTTATGCAGTCATGCCCTTTATTGAGATTAGACTATTTATTTCTGCAACTATGTATTGGATCTGCCGTGTATTTTTTTTGGTGTTTTTGGCATTGCATGCATTCATATTGCTCTGTAATGTACTCCCATGTTTGTGTGTGTGTGTGTGTGTGTGTGTGTGTGTGTTTCAGCCCTGGAGCGGTGGTTAGCATCACTACATCTATAACCAATGGACTGTCAGAGCGAGAAGCCAATGATGCTCTCACTGCTCATGTGAGTTTATCAGTTACACCCACTTATAATAACACATCAGGATTCACACAGCATTAAAGCCTGGACATAGAGTGGCATTTTAAAGCTGGGATTTTCAGGCCTGGGAAAATAATAGAATTTAGGAAAAGGCTAAAATGAATTAACTTTTTTCTAGTTGTTTACTCACCTGTATGATGTTCTTTTTGAGTGCTCGTGTAAACAACACCATGTCTACATAACTTTAAGATATCTGTTGACCATGATTGGTGACATTTGTATAGTAAATATGGTCATTTAAATTTAGCACTTGACATAGAAATAGACATCTGCTCCACTACTCTCTATAAATGAAAAAAAAAAAAGTTTGTTCGTTTTTTTTCCCCCACCAGTTATCAGTCAGCTGTAAATGAAGAAAATGTCACTGTTCAAAAAGTGTGGGACCTCTGTTATCCTACACATGCAATTCATATGAATCAGAAATTGGGTTTCATTTCCTTTGTTATTCAAAATGTGGAGTTCCAGCGAATGCCTTTTATACTTTAAGAAATGCTGTGGCAGAAAGGTTTTGTTTTGGCACATACTGTAAATTCTCTGCTATTACATCAGCTGTGGCTATCTAAACTATTTTATAAAACAGTTACTACATAATATGAAGGATGGAAATTTTCATTAAAAGTTATTAAAGCAAACGGATTAAGCTTTATCCTTCTGCTAGAAGATCTGTTGCTGAACTACTGTTTATAAGTTTGGAGTCAGTAAGACTGTGTAATGTTCTTGAAAGAAGTCTCTTATGCTCACCAAAGACTGCATTCATTCGATAAATTATACAGTAATATTATGATATATTATTGCAATTTAAAACAACTGTTTTCTATTTGAATGCGTGTTGAAATGTAAATTATTCCTGTGATGCAAAGCAGAATTTTCAGCATCATTACTCCAGTCTTCAGAGTCACATGATCCTTCAGAAATCATTGTAACGTGCTGATTTGTTGCTCAAGAAACTTTTTTTTTTATCCGAAAGAAGAACAGCATGACGTTTAGCCAAGGTCTGCTGGTTAATGCATATTGAGCCGTGTTGCTCACGTGAGATAAATGGGATCGAATTTCCTGCAACTTGTAATTTCCTGTTCCGACTCTGCTTTCTTCTCTTCAACATTTCATTCATGACTGACTTGAAATTTGAGATCAATGAAAGTGGCTAAAAGGACGAAAATAAAATTCCAAAACAATTTGAGAACGCTTTAAAGCAGGGGTGTCAAACTCAGTTCCTGGAGGGCCGCAGCCCTGCAGAGTTTAGTTCCAACCCTGCGCCAACACACCAACCATGTAGTTTTCAATTGAGCCTGAAGGACTTGATTAGCTGGATCAGGTGTGTTTAATTAGAGTTGAATCTAAACTCTGCAGGGCTGTGGCCCTCCAGGAATTGAGTTTGACACCCCTGCTTTAAAGAAACATTCTTTATTTCGAATGATGATGATGCTGTTTAATGGAGATGGTGTATGTGTGTGTGTGTGTTCAGGTGTGTAAGAGTCCACAGCAGCATGAGGAGGTGTGTCTGGGTCTCTTCATGCTTCTGCTCACAGAGCCCCCACAAGCACAGAGGGTACGTTGATGCTTACACGAGATCTGATTCACATGCATGTCACAGAAAGCTCTTCTACTCGCACTGTTCTCCCAGAATCCCACCATTAAAATAGTGCTGTGTCCTGCAGTGCTACAGAGACCTGACGTTGGTGAATCGGGACGGCATGAACGTGGTGCTCATGAAAATCAACCAGATCCTTATGGAGAAGTTTCTTAAGCTGCAGGAGGTGTGCCGTACACAGGTGGGCTCCCATCTGATGTCATGTACACTGTTTGGGATTAAAGGAGCTATTGATGAGTGGTATTTTAGAATTATTTATTTGGTCATTTTGTTGTGTCCTTTTGTCTCTTTTATTAGTTTTTTTTATATATTTTTATATTAAAGTGGTCATATGTGCTTTTTTAAAGTCATTATTTTGTGTGTAACAGAATATGTTGACATGCTTAATGTTCAAAAAGCACATTATTTTTCAAATACTGTTCATTATTGTAGGTCCTCTATGCCACGCCTCTCTCAAACGCTTTTTCTACAAAGTCCATCCTTCCGACAAGCGCGGTCTGCTCTGATTGGCCAACTGACCCAGTGCATTGTGATTGAGAACACCACAAGTACTCGTCGGAAATGTAACGCTCCTTACCATAATCGCGAGATTCATCTTTCAAAATAAATGTAAAGACAGTAAATAATGTCATTAGTTTTACATCAGTTCAAGCCCGAAAGGGGAACAGCCACAGTAATGATGCAGTACACAAGCCAAGGTTAAGACAGCTGACTCCACTGTGATGTGACGCTGTCTCTCTCTCGTTCTCTCTCTCTCTCACGCGCGCACACACACACACGATGCGCAAAACTCAGCATTTGCACAGTCAATAGCAAATACTTAAATAATAACAAAACAGTAGCTGATTCAAAAGCACCAAATTGTCATAGCAAAGTCAGAATAACCTCCTCTCCTAGCTTCACGAAACGCTCGTCCATAAAATGCATTGCTGTTCTGTTTGTAAGTAATCTTAAAGATTCCTAAATGCATCTAATTTCGGAATGCCAAATAAAGTGCTTTTGTTTTCGCACTGAAACACACAGCGTCTCCCTTACATGCTGCTTCAACACTAACTGCGGGTACTGAAACCACGCCTTCTTTCTTTGCGGAACATTTGAGCGCCGTTATGCAAATCTTCCCACACAGTGAAGTAGACATGTGGGGGCGTGTTAGAACGAGCCGTTTTAGGGGGGCGTGTGGCAGAGTCTTAACTTTGATAAAGAATATCTCTTTGGTTTTGAGACTTTAGTCACCCTTCAGGATATATACGAGCACAATCAGCTTGTAACACTCCAAAGAGAAAGGAAAACTTGAAATCGCATCATATGACCCCTTTAAATAATTTGTAAAAATGTACCTTTATTTTATTTTCATTTTAAACTTAATTATATATAATTTAGTTTCCAAAGCAGCATTTCACATTTTCATGCAAGTTTTCTAAGTTTAAGTTTCTCGTCTGATATTTATATTTTGTTTTGTTTTTTTATTTCAGTTGACATTGACAATTTTTACTAGTTTTAGTTTTAGTTGACAATAAAAGCACTGATGAGGTCTCATCTTCTGTGTGGGCAGCTGGTGTGGTTGGTCAGAGAGCTGGTGAAGAGCGGAGTCATTGGAGCAGATGGAGTTCTCATGACGCTCATGAAACAGATCGCTGGTACGTTCAAGCACTAATGCAAATCATGCTATGTTATTTACAGCATATCCCTACAGCCTGTGTCTAACTTGTGTCAATCTGCAGGGGGAGACATATCCAACAAAAACCTGTGGTTGGCAGAGAGCGTGTTGGAGATGTTAGTGGAACAGAGGTGAGAAGTTGCGTCAAACAGCATGCAGCGTGATTGTTGCACTGTGAGCGGTAACTACGTCCATGCTAATAGACCAGCACGAGTTTATTGTCAGTTGCATGAATGTGTTTATGTGATGGACAGGGAGTGGGTGCTGAAAAGTGGGATGTTAGTGGCCATGTCTGTGTACACGTACCTGAGGCTCATAGTGGACCATGGGACACCAAACCTATTGCTCCTCAGACAGAGAGAGGTGGACTTCTGCATCGGTTTGCTCAGAGAGAGGGTGAGTACTGGAAAGACTTCAGATCTTTTAAGAGTTACATGAAGTACACGGCTAAAGTATTTTTGAGGACGTTTTGTTTGTCTCTGTTAATCATTCAACCCTATAAACCTACTTGGTTGTATTTGATAAGCAAATTTCTAAGGCCTCTAAATTCAAAACTTTACTGAAAAACCTGTTGTACACAATCTACTACATGCCGTCTGATTGATAGTTCATTCTTTTTTAGGAAATTAAAAGGCCTTTTTTTTTTTAAGGTAAAAATGGCCCCTTTCAGGTCGTGGTTCACATGTCTTTCTGCTGTGAAATCTTTACTAGTTTTTGTGAAGTAAATATAAGGATAACTTTTATTTTGTTAGATGAACACATACTCGACTCAAAAATCAAATTTGATTCAACAGGCTTTTGAGGAATGTTTAGTTATCTCTCAGTCGTTGTATTTCATTGCATTTGATGTTTTGACAACCACAATAAAAGCTACACCGCTTTTATCATAAAACTAAGCATTAAATATCTCCTTACTAAGATGTATTATTGGGAGATGTAGAGTGACAACTGATATTTGTGATTTTATGTAAGTCTCTTTATGTAAGTCTTATAAAGATTGCACCAAATAGCTTAAGGTGTTTTTTTCCCCCTCCTCGATTATGATTACTTCCTATTTTCACTATATCATCCTGTATGAGCCTTAAAAACTTCCATGCAATATTTTCCGTACAATTATTTAATATATTAAGCTTGATTTTTGACTGATTGTGTAGATGAGATGTGGTTATCCCACATTACACATTGAGCCATGATGCGAAACTTTGAATCTGTTTCACAGCATATCTTAATTCTCTTATCTGAATCAAAAGCAAAATTTTTATTCAGAGTGACTCGCCATAGACTAATTTCAAGGGCGCTCCCCCTGGAGCCTGCAGAGGTGAAGTGTCTCGCTCAAGGGCACTAAAGCAGGATTGTGATGTCTGTATCTGGGTCAGCAGTTCCCAAGAGAGCACCTGGGATTTAACTTGTGACTTGGGCTTGAACCAGCTGTGATTTCAATTCGACTGCCGTCAATTATTCAGCAGATTTATAGACACCATGAAATTGACTGTACGTACCTTATGTAAATGTTCCTGGTCTTTTAGTACAGTGGGGCTTCAACTAACAGTGGTTTTGATAATCAAATAATGGTTACATGATATGTGGGTAAACAAATAAAATATTTATATCTATAATATACACTGCTGTTCCAAAGTTTAGGGTCAGTTAGATATATTTTTTTTAAATGCCCCAATGAGGCTGTATTTATTTTTCAAAAATACAGTAAAAACAGCAATTTTGTGAAATATCACAATGTAAAATAACTGCTTTCTATTTTATTATATTTTAAAATGCATTTTATTCTTGTGAGTCAAAGCTGAATTTTCAGCATCATTCAGTCTTCCGTGAAATCATGATACATTTTTACTAGGTTAGGTTCTTTGTCTAATAGAAAGTTCAAAAGAACAGTATTTATTTTCCATCCACTCAAATTCTAATGTATAAAACATAATTTTTTTTCTCAGTGAGTATTTTATTTCACGTGCATATTACAGATGTTATTGCTGTTGTTGCGGTTTCATCTTTTGTTGCCATTCACTGGCGTTTCATGTTTTTAAATTGCTGTGTGTTTGTGTTTGAACAGTTCATGGAGTGTTTTATCATGGGGAGGGATCTGGTCAGACTCTTACAGAATGTGGCTCGTATTCCTGAGATGGATTTGCTGTGGAGAGACCTGCTGCACAATCCTCAGACCCTTAGCCCACAGTTCACAGGTGTGTGGGAGGGAATTTCTACAGTAATGCATCAGTTTTGGACATAAATAGTATGCACAGTAAAATCTGTGTGTGTGATATTAAACTGGTGTGTCTTGTCCCTTCCTGCTGCAGGTATATTGCAGCTCCTCACCTCTAGAACCTCACGCAAGTTTCTGGCCTGTCGACTCACGCCTGACATGGAGACCAAGCTGCTGTTCATGACCTCACGGGTAAATACTCACAAACACTGACACCTCAATACGTTCATGACTTGAAAGTCAAACACTCTTGCTCTTCCTGGCTGCAGGTTCGGTTCGGCCAGCAGAAGCGCTATCAGGACTGGTTTCAGCGGCAGTATCTGTCCACAGCTGAAAGCCAATCGCTGCGCTGTGACCTCATTCGTTACATATGCGGTGTGGTTCATCCGTCCAATGAAGTGCTGAGTTCTGACATTCTGCCGCGCTGGGCGATCATTGGATGGCTCCTGACTACCTGCACGGTAAGCAAGTTCTAAAAACATTCCAATTTTACTGAATGTCATTTTGGATTCCATATCAACGCTAAAGGTTTAACTCCGTCTCTCTCTGCAGTCTAATGTTGCTGCATCTAATGCCAAACTGGCCTTGTTCTATGACTGGCTGTTCTTCAACCCAGAGAAAGACAGCATCATGAACATCGGTAAGAAAGGCAGGAAGCCGTTATTGAGTCATTTAGGTTTGACTTCTTAAACAGACATGTACGAACCACATGCTTTGCCTTAACCCAGTCACTGATGCTCTACTTTTATTTTCCTTTGATATCTGTCTCTCTCTCTCTCTCTCTCTCTTTCTGTCTCGCTCTCTCTGTCTCTCTGACTCTTGTTTTCTCAGAGCCAGCCATTTTGGTGATGCATCACTCCATGAAGCCACATCCTGCTATAACAGCCACACTACTGGACTTTATGTGTCGGGTGAGAAACTCTTTCTCAGTTCTTATTATTATATAATTATTATATCAGTTCTTATTATCTTAATGATATTAACAGATTTAGATTTGAATAATGTATTAGTAAATGTTGAAATTAACATGAACTAAAATTAATACATGCTTTAGAAGTATTTTTCATTTGTTAGCTCATGTTCACTAATGTAGTTAACAAATGGAAGCTTATTGTAAAGTGTTACTAAAAAAAAAAAATGTTTTTGCTGATGCAACTAAAACAGTGTGTGAGGAAAATGATAATAAGCAATAATATCACAGGACGTTCTGTGTGTTGTGAATGTCAGTCTTTTAAATCTTGGGTTAACCTGTATTTTATTCCACTTCAGATCATCCCAAACTTCTTCCCTCCTCTTGAGGGTCAAGTGCGGCAGGGCGTGTTCAACTCTCTCAACTTCATCATGGAGAAGAGAGTTCTGGCGTGAGTTTAACACACACACACACACACTCATTAACATGTGCTCATAACAGGCACTTCATCAAGAATTCCACCACTGTGTCTCTGCTGGTTTAGGGATGCTTTCTGTATAATGATCCTGACTATGTCTCTTGCTCTTTCAGTAACCTAGCACCTCTGTTTGACAACCCTAAACTGGACCGTGAGCTGCGGTCTATGCTTCGAGAACGCTTCCCAGAGTTCTGCAATTCCCCCTCACCGCCCACTGAAGGTCAGAGCTCCTCATCACTGATTCATTGCCAGTCATGTCAAAAACAAAAGCTCCAAACCAATTTAGTCCACCAGAAATATTATACAAAACAGGCATTCTTTTTTTTTTTTTTTTCTTCAGCATACTATGATTTGGGATGCACTAAACTTGCATAAATCTTGATAAACCTCTTTTGCTGGGAAGAGGGATTTGAGACTTTTTTTTGAGTGGTTCTGGATAAATGACAATGAATGTGATGTCAAAACATCAAGCCACACTTTAAAAAAAAGTTGTTACCTTTATATAAAGGGTGATCAAATTCATTTTAAAATTAATTTACAATGCATGCAAATGCATATACTGCTCAATAACAGAGAGTCTTTTGTTTTGAGTCTTACTACTGTTATCTAATTTCCCCATCTCATCAGTGAAGTAAATACTTGAGTAGAAATATGATTGTGTGCAGTGGTCCTCAACATTTCTGACTCTTTGTCAAGGTCTTTATTTGAAGGCCCTCCGAGGTATTTCTGGTACTTTGCTGTAATGACAAAACTGCTCAGTTTCAAACTGTTTTAGTTAGAGAAAATTTAACTAAATTAAACAAATTCAATTCAAATAAAAAATATATTTTTTTAAATAATGAAATATTATTTATGTATGTCTAGTAATATTTAATTAATACAATAAAATAAAATAATTCAAGTAATGAATTTCTGTAATTCCAGAAGTTGATCTTTTGGGGTGTACACTTTTATATTACCAATGAATTTACAACTTATCTAGTCATTTGTAATTACAGGGTTGATTTAATTTTATTTATTTATTTTAATACTCTAACTGCAATTTTTTGGCGATAAATTATTTTAGCGCTTGACATGACTAGTACTATTTATATTCATTATAAAAATGTCATTGACAATAATATTTTATTAATTTCCATAACTTTTCCAGGTTGAGAAATCACACTTTTATAATTCCATATATCCTGTTTGTTTTTTTGTTGTTGTTGTTTTTTTTTTTTAGACTGAAGGAATTCTGGTTCTTAAATTAAAATTAAGAAGGAACCCTGTGTAGTTTGTAATAGAAATATTACAATTAAGATCCAGCAAGGATTATAACATTACAAACCACAATCTTAAAAGTCAGTGGAATGAAATTCTGCTTGAGTTATTGCATGTTTTAATCTTTTTGTAGTAAAAATGGAGGAATCGGTTCCCTTGGAGATGGACAATCATGTGCTTGATAAGGAGGATGGTTGCTATGACAACACAGATGCTACCTTCAGTGATGATGAGGAAGAATTGAACAACAAGGGTAAGATGCTTGCGGTAATGGCAGATACACTTTAGCTCAGGCCTTCAGATCAACCAATTAGGAATAAGAGGCTCGGCTTCACGGCGCTATTTCAGTTGGGATGGAGCGCATGTTCTCTGCTTTAGTATTCAACCATGACCGAATCTAGATCAGTGGCTCTGGCTCAGAATGACGCCCATGGCCCACTTTTGTATTTTCAGTTAATATCAGTGCTGTCATGATATATGAACTCTTGTTTTTCCCAAGGTAAAAAACGAGAGTTCAGGTTCCATCAGCTAAAGGAAACCTACATCGACGAGCCTGCTGACATCACACCTTATGTCGACCAATTGGACGAGGCACTTAAAGAGAGGGTTCTGCAGCTGCAGAAAGGAAGGTGAGACACCTATATTATAATAACATGTATTACAGTTATAATAAGATCTCAATTGCATGATTCTCAATTTGTGCGGTTCTTTCTCTCTCAGTGACACAGAAACGCATTGTGAGGTCATGCAGGAAATTGTGGATCTTATTTTAGAGGTGAGCTTTGTTCAGGGTGAACATTTCGATCTGAGCTTTAAATAAAATAATGATACACACACTTTTTTTTATTTGTCCTATTTCAGGAGGATTTCGACTCTGAGCAGATGTCCACTCTAGCTTCCTGTCTGGCTGAACTCTTTAAGAGTCACTTCAGAGGAGATGTGTTGCCTGAGGAGATCACAGAAGAGTAGGTTTCCCTCTCTTTCTCAACTTCCTGTCGGGTCTGTTTGCACATTATTTAGTGGTTAGCTCTAGATATGTGTCTTTGGTTCCAGCCTGCATTGTGTCCTGATTGCCCTCCATATTTTCCTGTCACTACTGTTCATTTTTCTTAATGGAGAGGCTAATGGGATGCTGTGTGTGTGCAGGTCACTGGAGGAGTCCGTGTGTAAGCCGGTGTGTCTGATCTTCAGGAACTTGTGTCAGATGCAGGAGGACAACAGCGGCTTCTCTGTCCTGCTAGATCTGCTCGCCGAGCTTTACCAGAAACAGCCGAAAATCGGTTATCATCTGCTCTACTACCTCAAAGCTAGGTAGGGTCAAAAAGTCCAAATAATAACTTCCAAGTGACAAGTGATGAGCAACAAGATATATATTGCCAGTCGGTTGGTTTCTGTTTTGGTAAGACCATGACACACCAAGCTGATGTTCAGCGTAGCGAAGCAGTACAGAGGTGAAGGAAACAAGCAAACAACAAACTCAAGAGGGCAAACATAGAAGGCTCTTCTCATTGTTTATCAGCAGTCCTAGCTATTCTGGTTCCCCTTGTTGAATGACAGACTACTGCCACCTGCTGGGATGGAGAGTTAATTACACTCATAAAGGCACATACAGAGTAAGAGGTCTTTTCTGGTCCTAAAATCTGTACCCGACCCAAATCACTTCTTACCCGCACGTGACGTGCATAAATTAATTATTTCAAAGGAAAAACCTGACCCTGACCCGACGGCATGTATTTTCGAACCCAACTGAACCCGAATGTAAATGGCAGTCAGTAAAGAAAATTCCCGGTGTCCTGCTGACAGATTTGGCCGCTGCTCCATGCTTTCATTTTATTTATTATTACTGTAAATTACATTTACATTTAGCAGACGCTTTTATTCAAAGCGACTTACAAATGAGGACAATGAAAGCAATCAAAATCAACAAAAGAGCAATGATATGCAAGTGCTATAACAAGTCTCAGTTAGCCTAATGCAGTACACGTAGCAAGGTTTTTTTTTAATCATATAATAAAAAGAAAACAGATAGAATAGAAAAATAATAGAGCAAGCTAGTGTTAGAGGCCTTTTTTGCTTTTGTTAGTCAGAAAAAGTCAGAATTATAATTGTATAATAAATAAAAAGAAAACAAATAGATAGAATGCAGGTGTTATGTTTTTAATTTACATTTTTTTTTATAAAGAATAGAATTAGAAATTTATATATTACAATTATTGCCTGCCTGATGAATACAAGTTATTTCTGAGTTCGCCTTTCAGTTGTGACCAGTGGATTGGAAAATAAATGTCATAGCTTGATAAAAATTAAATCGATAGCCTAATAAATCATGGATTCTCTAGTGTTGTCTGCAACGCTGTCTCCGGCGAAGGGCTTCTGCACACAAAAAAAGAAAAGCCCTGCATGAACACGCAGCTTAATGAAGTGAGTGGATTTTTCTGATGGATCTCATATCTATAAGATGGATTTCTGTGTGTGAGGTTACAAGCGTTTGTTTCTTTTCTACATGCGTTTCTCAAAATTGCACTTAACACGAACGCACAAATATGCATCCCGATAGTTGGGTCCATTTGGAAAAAGCACATTTATTTTAAGTTACCCGAGACCCAAGTCCACTAATACCAAGCCAGAGCCGTATCTGAGGCACTCATCAAAGTTTTGGACCCAAACCTGCTCTGGTCTTGGGTAGGACCTTAGGTTTTTGGATCCAAGTAGACCCGTGAAGACCTCTAATACAGAGCATATATTTAATTAAATCATGCCCTGTGCAATTTGATAAACGCTTTAAGACATGATGCAAGGCCCTTTTTTCTTTTGATTAATTGTGCAGCCCTACTCTGAACTCTCAGTCCCGGTTTCACAAACGGGGCTTAGCTTAAACCAGGACTAGACCTTAGTTAAATTAATATTAAGCACTTTACACAAATGCCTTAGAAAAAGCATTATTGGTGTGCGTCTTGAGACAAATCGTTGACACTTACATATTTTAAGATATGTCAGAGCAAGATATTTTCAGTTGAGACAGCTCAAACATGCATTTTAGTCTGGGACTACCTTAAGCCTTGTCTGTGAAACCGGGGGTCAGTGTTTCATAGTAGACTGTTTTGTGCATCTTTGTAGCAAAGCAGCAGCGGGGAAGATGAGCCTGTACGAGTCCTTTGCTCAGGCCACGGCTCTGGGTGACCTGCACACCTGCTTGATGATGGACATGAAGGCCTGTCAGGAGGATGATGTGAGGCTCCTGTGTTACCTAACCCCCTCCATCTATTCAGAGGTAACACACGTCATGCTCGAACACCATGTGCCTGCAACAGAGGCTCTCACAGCCTTGCTTGACTTTTTCCTGTGTCTGTGTTGTACAGTTCCCAGATGAGACCCTGTGTAGTGGAGAGCTCCTCAACATGATCGTGGCTGTCATTGATTCAGCGCAGGTTTCAGATATAGACTTTTAAATAGAAAGTTCACCTAAAAATGAAAATTCTGTCACTTACTCACCTTTGTGTCATTCCAAACCCATAATACTTTGATTCACCTTTGAAAAACAAAAGAAGATATTTTTAATGAAACCTGGGGGATTTCTGTCTCTTCATAGAAAGTCTATTATACCAAAACTTTGATGCCTCAGAAAGTTCATAAAGATGAATTATTTAGTTCGTAAAGAAGATGATCAGATTTCATATATAGCACTTACTTGACGCATGAGAACAAACCTCACTGGTTCTCGCCGGACAAGCAGGTAGGGTGTGACATGAGGGTGAGTAGATGATGAAAAAAAAAAATCCTATTTTTGGCTGAATTTCCCTTTAACACGGATTCAATTTAGAATTTTTTTGGGAAATTTTTAACCCACCCTCTTTCTCTTTTGTTCACCTCACCCGCTTCATGAGCTGAAATGCAGCTTCAGGAGCTGATGTGTCACGTGATGATGGGTAATCTGGTGATGTTCCGTAAAGACTCAGTACTCAACATCCTCAGTAAGTTTACGGCGGTTTTCAAGCTCTGATGGTTGTCTGTCTGACCCCACAAATCTCTGTTTAAATTGTATAGTTAAACCAAACAAACCAAGCACCAAGTTTGAAAAATCAATGGGGGCTTGAGGCAAAAATGCCCCCCAAACTCAAGATAAGGGTGCAAAAAATGCCCTAGTGTAATTAAATCTGTTACGGGTGTCACGATTAAAGTGAAATGTGGATATGAATTAAAAATGAAGTGCATAACTTGTGCTATACTTAAGTCATGGACCACTTCAGTGTTCTTTGCTCACTTTATGTATATAATTTGTTGCCAGTGTGAATAACCATTTATTATGCTACTAAAATAACTAATGTGAGGTCTTGATTTTCTAACGCATAAAAAAAATGCAATAAAGTAATACATAAATGTTTAGCTTGTTTTGTCTGTGTAGCTAGAATATGATGATCACTGAACACATTTAAATGCATTTAATTATAAAAATATTGATTCTTAATGGAAAAATTAGTTTTTCACCCTGACAAATGTGGCATCAAACAGATTTCTGGAAATCTAGTGCTTTTATCTGTGTGAATGTTCCAGACATTCTTCCATTGCTTTGTAAAGTTCATTTTGTTCTGTGCATCTGTGTGTTTTAGTTCAGTCTCTGGACTGGGAGACGTTTGAGCAGTACAGCACTTGGCAGCTTTTCCTGGCGCACAGTATCCCTCTGGAGACCATCATCCCCATTTTACAGCACCTCAAATACAAGGGTGAGTGTCTCTCTCCATAGACACGCTGTCACTCTACACATACTCACTCCACCTATAATCCTTTTCTCCCTCTACTCACAGAACATCCTGAAGCTCTGTCCTGCCTGCTGCTGCAGTTACGAAGAGAAAAGTAAGTCTTTTCACTATTCTATTTACCAGAGGTGAGGCTATTTACCAAATGGTTATTTATCTTGTCTTTTGTGGGACACAGTCATCTTTTACTTTTTTTTCTGTTGTGTTGTGCTGAAGGCCGAGTGAGGAGATGGTGAAGATGGTGCTGAGCCGACCTTACAACCAAGAGGACCAGTTCACCACCAGCATCCTGCGGCACTGGGCGGCGAAACATGACGACCTGCTGGGAGAACACATCAAAGCACTGCTCATCAAGAACAACAACATGCCCCGTAAACGACAGAGGTAATGACATATTCAGCCCTCTGAACTGAAAGGTGGGTGCTGAGTGTTTAAGACCCTGGGCTCGGGACACTCAAGCTCAAGTGGATTGAACCCAGGGTCTATAGCACTGGAGAAACATCAAAGAGTTAAAATATTTATACTGTAAAATTAACCAATATTTTGAAGATCTTGCCAGTGGGCCAGTTTTCTGCCCACTTGTTGTCATGACTTGCAAGTATGATGGCACTAAGACAAAAATATTTAACAGCAACTCTTATTTAAACCTCTGTAGCAAATGTTGCTGGAGTTTGATTTATTTCACAAATCTATTATTAAATATCCTTCAAATACATTATTAAACATGCTTTTGTGTGTTCATGCTAGGAATAATTATGTGGAAAATACTATTTTAAGTAAATCTTTATTTGCCCTAAACCTTTTGCATCTACTGAATCGAAATAACGAATCACTATTTGTTTTTGTCTTTAAAGAAGTTAATTTCATTCAGTAGGGATGCATTAAATGGAACCTATTTCTATTTCAAACAAATGTTTTTAAACTTTCTATTCAAAGAATCCTGAAATGTATCAGGGTTTCCACAAAAATATTAAGCAGCACAACTGTTTTCAACATTGATAATCATAAATGTTTCTTAAGCAGCAAATCAGCATATTATACTGATTTCTGAAGGATCACGTGACTCTGAAGACTGGAGTAATGATGCTGAAAATTCAGCTTTGAAATACAAATACAAAAGTTATTTATAAAAGTTTGTTTAAAATTGAAAACCGTTATTTAAAATGGCTATAATATTTCACAATATTACAGTTTTTACTGTATTTTTTAATCAAATTAATGCAGCCTTGGTGAACATAAGAGACTTCTTTGAAAAACATTACAAAATCTTACCAACCTCAAACTTTGTTGTTGAAATGTTTAAAGAGACACACATTTGTGTTGTGCTTTTGTGTAGTTTGAGGAGCTCCAGCAGTAAACTGGCTCAGCTGACCCTGGAACAGATGCTGGAACATCTGGACAGTTTGAGACACAATCTCAGCAACACCAAGAACAACTGTGAGTTCAATATCAAGCTCTTACAGTCCTTGAAACACCACTAAATTCTTAGCAGCCTGGTTGTCTTTTTCACTGTTCATATTGATTTAAACAATGCTTTCTGAATTGTTCCTGTTGGTGTATCAGTCTTTTCCCAGACGCCAATATTACAGGCCCTACAGCATGTTCAGGCCAGCTGCGATGAGGCCCACAAAATGAGGTGTTTTTTTATTTTATTTGATCAGTTTATCCTTTTTTATCTTATTTTATTCTATTTTCAAGTTCTTATTTGACTAACTGTCCATTTTTTCCTTTTCTTCTGCCAGATTCAGTGATCTTTTCTCATTAGCTGAGGAGTATGAGGATTCCTCCAAACAACATAAACCTCGACGCAGAGCCCCAGCGTCTTCTCCACGATCCCGCAAGGGTGCGGCTCCTCAAACCTGCAATGATGAGGAGAGCGCGTCCAGCAGCGCTTCGGTAAATCCACACTCACAATATGACATCATAACGAACGCCTTCAGGCCAGCACACATATTATGATGTTGTGTTTAAAATGCCCTTTGTTGATGCTTCTCCAGGAGGAAGAGGATTCCAAACCCAAAGCTCCCAAGAGAAAACGGAAAGGAGTAGGATCTGACAGCGACTGAGAGGACAAACCCTCGTCTCCACGCCAACCACGCCCAGCATAACCACGCCCCCTCTGCGACTGTGACGTCACTGGAGACTACCTGCCAATCATCTGCTCCAGTCACTCAGGGGCAGCCTGCCCAAACACACTCCTCCTGCAGGGGCACAACTCTTTCTCTGGACTCAAATGCAGTGGAGCCTGGGAGACAAGCCTCTACAATCTCTAACCACTGGACTCCTTGGCTATTTCAAGCCTGAGAGTTTGGTTAAGTGTGAGGACGGGCGCAGTGGGGGCGGCTAAGCCTGGAGAACCTACATCCAGACTGGCATAGACTGACAGACATACAAACAAGACAGACTGCCTTAAAGGAGAGGGTTACTTAATGTTCCCCAATGGCCCACCCATAAAAATTCATGGTAATGTACTTCAAAGAGCGATTACCGCTAACGGTAGTGAACCCAGACTGTAACATGAAGTACAGGGATCTTAAACTGATTATAGATTTTACTGCATTTGGAGGTTCGTTTTGGAATAGTGGAAAGCAGATAGGCGTCTTCAGGTTCAAGCCTTTTATCTTTTCATGCTGAACAGACCTTTCTCCCGTGCCCATCATAAATAAAGATTGACGCTCTGCCCGGTTTGGACACTGTGGCTCGTCAGAGTGGAGCCGAGACTTTACAGAGGGTCTGAGAGTTTTTATCTCATGTTTGAAATGAAAGCAGGACCGTACAAACGGAGGACTTGACTTGTTGGACTTTTTAAAGAATTCTTTCTACTGACTTATTTTCATAAAAACAGATTGTAACTATGTTAAAGGACAATGATATTAATAAAAAAAAAAGAAAAAAGGGTGGAAAAAGTTTGGTTTTCTTGCCAGAATGTCACATTTGGAGTCTTACATTCTTGTTGGGATGAGAACAATCGTATTAGCTGTCCTCAACAATTTCTTTAGTTTCTTATTGAATAAAAACTTTGCTTAGCATGAAGTTTTTTTCAACTAACATGAGTGCAGGGTTTCCAGGTCTGTGTAAGAAAAAAAGCCCAATGGCCCTATCCTAAATATCATAACTCAAAATATGCCACTCCCATACCTAAAATACATATTTTTACAGTCGCTGTTAAGCATTATACACAAATTCAACTTGAAAATCACTATATAAACTCAAAAATATGTATTTTAAAGATAATTTTGAAAAATTCAAATATGCTTTATTGGAAAGGTTGAAAAAAAAAAAAAAAAAACAAAAAAAAAATGATTTTATGCTTGTTCAGTGAACCATAAACAATTATTGCACATGCACCTGTGGAACAGTCCTTTAGACAGTTACTGTTCACAGGTTGTTGGCAATAAAGGTAACTGTTACAATAACTTATGACCGTAAAGAGACCTTTCTACTGACTCCACACCAGAAGAAGGATGTGCATGATTCTTTAACATGCCATAGTCCTGCTGCAGAGAGGCATGAGGACTGCAGATGTGGCCAGAGCAATGTCTGAAATATAAGGAGCCTAAGACAGTGCTACAGGGAGGACAGCCGATCGGCTTTACAGTGGCAAACCATGTGTAACTATGTGCCTCCTCAGACGTGTCCAGGAACTTGCTAGTGCCTTGGAAGAGTGGAATAACAGCTCACATTTGTTGAATTTTGTTCATGCAAATATTACATGTAATTTGCTGGAATTAAAAGGAGTTGAAGGATTTTTTTTTTTTTGCCGAGTCTTGCAGTAATCATAAGCCTGGTTTCATAGACCGGGTTTAAGTTAAGCCAGGATTAGGCCACAGTTCAATTAAAACAAGTATCTCTTATAAACATACTTTAGAAAAAAAAAACATTACCTGTGTGTGTCTTGAGACAAAATAATAACACTGACATTTTAAGATATATCAGTGCAAGTTTTTCAGTTAAAACAGCCCAGACATGCGTTTTAGTCTGAGACTAGGCTTAAGCCTTGTCTGTGAAACTGAGGGATAAACTGTCTGTTGCTTCTCACACACACAAAAAAAAACGTTTTATGGATGGTAGAATGAAATACTGCAGCATTTCAGTCAAATACAAATATTAATGTCAAATCTTTAAGAAAAAAAAAAACCTGCAACAGCATTTTGAGTATAAATCACTAAATCAGGCCAGGGCAAGTTAATCACAGACTTGGCAACCCTGCAAGAGTGCATCTTGGTTAGTTAAAAAAAAAAAAAAAACTAAATATGTGCACATACTGGAATTAAAATACCTTTATTTTTGACACTTAAAATGTGTTTTCTTTGTCAAAAAGCACAAGGCTGTACTAACGCTGATATCACTTACAACTCTTTCTATAGCTTAAGTTTTAGTTTAGGGTTCTTTCTTTTGGGAGTAAGACTCCTCAAGACAGTCAATGGTTTGTTCAGGAGCAGCTCCAGGCCTTCTCTCTTAGATTTCCGAGGGGTGCAACAGTCTTTTGGGCCATCCTGCAGCTTTCTAGCAGAGCCGTTTCTGTTGCTTGTGGAATTGGATGTTGAATTTGAAGATGTTGGTGAAGCCACAGAATCCAACGGCACTCTCCTTTCTGTGCATCGTCCCTGCTTATGGAATAAGGACTCTCTCCGGCTGACGCTGGGGCTGGCAGCCAAGGTCCGGAAGCCATAAGGTGTGGTGACCTTTCCAACGTGTTCCAGAGACATGGCTGCACACGTCGAACGGTCTGAGAGGTCCTCTGTGGCAGATTTCTGCAGGCGTTTCAGCTTCATCTTAGGGGTGAAACGAAGTTTGGCAGACACGATTGGCGAGCCAGTGAGAGGCCGATGTCCAGGAGACTGTTCTTCTGGGCTTTCTGGAGATATCAGCATATGTGTGTCCTCATCGTTTTCTTTCTGACGACACAGCTGAGGAGACATGGATAACTTGGGAGGAATAGTAAATTTTGGGATTCTTCCAGGGGTCAGTGGTAGAGTTTGCCTGAAGAACCCTTTGGGTGTCATGATGTTCTCTAGACTGGCTGCTCCACAAGCAAACATTTCTCAGACTTTACAGACTACAACAACTGCAGCAGAAACCTGGCTTCTCTGATTCACCACAGGCTACTGAGGGTTTACTCACAAGAAATCTTATTAACTTGTTAAAAGTTCCTGATGAGTAGCAGGTGAACATCATTAGAGTTTCACGCTTGATTGGTTGATAGCTCAAATCCCACTCATCTTTTTTTCCCCCACTGTTTAAATATTTTCTCCTTTATCTGTTAATAAATAAATACAAGAAAGATTTCTAGGTTGATTCACCAAAAAAGTGTAACACAATTAGTTTGAACATCCCTGTCCCACACAGCCAGGTTGTCCCAAGGGGTGGGATTAAGAGCATTTTTTGAAAACCAATATTATTAGTTTATTGTTATTATTATTTTAATTTCGTTGAAACTAGTGCAGGAATTACAGATTTTACCTGTAATTTTCTAAGTCCAGGGGGTTCGGTAAACTCCATGAATATAAATAAAAACACTTCCTTTTTCTTTTTTCTTCTTAATTGGAGAATTGCACAACTGAAGTAGTTCCGGCTAGGTTTTGATCGCATTGCAGGTCCATATCACTGCGCCAAATTATTTCAGTTATTTAAAATACTCTTGCAGCCTACCACAGCTAAAGAACCAAAACCACACAGACGTTGAATAAATATGAGAAACAATAAGATAAAATTACACAACTTTTTTGATTACCTTTTGAAGCACGCTCTATCTTTTTCTCTCCCGCGTGCAAGCACACGCGCACAGATACGATCCTCGGACGGAGCACTTGTTGTTGTCAGCGCTGTCCTGTGACTTTATCAATAACACTACCGAGGACCGACGTGACATTTCTTAATAGCGAGGTGGTAAAGTCGTTATTTTTAAGTAGTTAAACTTACAGCTTCGCTACTAGTGGAGGAACATTGAGAGCCGCGCAAACTCAGGTAATTCCTCTCTCTCTCTCTCTCTCTCTCCATCTCGTAAGTCTCGTCTCTCACTCTCCCTCTCCTCATCTCAACTCTCTCTCTCTC
>JADLZN010006754.1:0-47577 GCA_018155175.1 Sinocyclocheilus anophthalmus
CTAAATAAATAAATAAAATATTATTTTTTTAAGATTATCCTACCGTATATTACTTGGAGTGTAAAAGCACAATTAATCATTGTAATATAATATTTTGTTGTTTCATGTAACTTTAAATGTATAACATGTTTAATAATGTCCATTTGCTGCTCTCATTACATATCCAATAGTTGTCACATATATAATTATATCCAATAGATATGTTAATGTACATATTACCATTTTCATGTTACCATTGACTTCACATAATAACTACTAAAACATAAATATTATTTATTTAATTAAAATATACTTAGTTGGAGCGAAGCCTCCTCAATATGCATAATTATTATTCACATATTATTAATACATATATTATTCATTTATTAATAATTTTTGATCTATGTTAAAATAGAATAAATTGTAAACATATACATTTTAAAACATTACATATATTAAAATGTATAATTAATACCAGCTATTTTACTTTACATTATTACATTGAGTAATGTGAACATTATATTAACTAAAAAAAAATAAATGCAATCTTATTTTTAAAGAATAATAATATAATAGTTGGGGTGGAAAAGCATCATGAAGTGTCCATCAAACATTTTCCTTCTTCAGCACAGTGTATAAAACATCCCATGATGCTCCTCATGAAGTTGGCTAATGAATGTCCAGAGTGAGCAGAGCTGGAATCCAGACTAATAAGCAGCTGGAATATGAGAGATTTTTCATCTGTGTCACGTTTTGTTCACTATGTACATAATTCCCACAGCAGCATAAAATCACGCTCTACCACAGCAAACTACTTTCACTTTTTCCAGCATGTTCATGCGGTTCAGCGTCAGCGGGCATTACGGGCCTAAAGCTCCAGGGTGGGAAAATGAAAAAAAGAAGGAAAAAGTTAATTAAATGAAAGGAAATACACTGATTAAACACACTTCTGTGAAGTAATGTCTGGTTGTGAATGACAGAAATAGCCCCAGAAAATGTTTAATCAAGGTTACTGAATTTATGACACCTAAATAACAGCTCGTTTTATGGGCTTCAGGTTCGTTGGGACTGGCACGGCACAGCCTTGAACAGACTGTAATTGTGGACTTCCTCTGTAAACGCTGCAATTCAATCAAACGGTAAAAACGTCAGTTTGTATAAACTCACTTTTAAATGATACAAATACGTTGACGTGCATAATTAGTAGTGTATTTCTGGCTTTAAAGATTCCTTAATTTGACATCTGATACAATATTTGGATGAATCAAAGGCCTTGGAAAATCTTGGTTTGGATGAATAGTTAATCTAATAATGATGAAATGGTGCATTAAAATCTAACTATATAAACACTAGTAAAACATCTTTGATCTGATGAACTTGTCCTTCAAAATTAAAAAGTACAAGTAAAAAATAGCATTTGAAATGTGCCTGTAACAGAAGTGCTTTGAATACAGCAGATTAAAATGCAAAACTGCATAAAAATACATTCAAGTTTGCATATAATGCATTTTATTTCTAGACTTAATTTAATTGAGCGTATGTTTATAGAGCAATATGTCTAGATTCATAAACAAGATCAACCAACAGTGCTTGCGACCCAATTTATGTCAGCAATTACTTGTATTTCCAAGATAAACAAGATATTTACTGCAAAAAAAAAGAAAAAAGTGAGACCTGATCTTATACACTGAGAATTGAACACACTGTGAAAAGTGTTCAACTGGACGAAGAGTAGCAATGAAATGGTGCATTAAAACCTAACTAAATAAACACTAGTAAAAACATCTATGATCTAATGAATTCATGCTTCAAAATTAAGAAGTACAAGTAAAAAATCACATTTTAAATATGTCTAAGCTAAATTTAACAGGATGTTTAGAAGTGCTTTGAACAGCAAATAAAAACATAAAACTGCATTAAAAAAAACCCTGCATTGATCTAGTGAATTCATCCTACAACTACAAGTATTTTTTTTTTATTCACCTGTAACAGGGTGATCAGAAGTGCTTTTAACACAGCAGATCATGCATTTGTTCTAGATTTAGCTACCGTAATTTAACAGAGTGTATGTTTACGGAACAATATGTCTAAATGTCTAACACGACCAACCACACAACCAACAGCATTTGCAACCCAAATTGTTTCTGTAACTACTTTCTATTCAATTAAATATAAAAGTTCTCCTGTCATGTTTTTTTTTTTTTTTACAATCCCTACTGTCGTTAACAAGCTTGTTATAGAACAATGAGCCTATGTCTAAACCCAAAACACTGAGGAATGTGTTCACCCAATTTATTTGTGTAACTACTTCGGAGTGAAACAAAATATTCCACATGTGGAAACCTAATTTTGTGCACTAGAATTGAACACTGATGAAAGAACTGACTTTGGTAAGTTCACACCAATGCAAGCGATACGCGCCATCGCATTACTCTCAGAGTTTTCTGTGTCCACTCCACTCGCACGTATAAAAACTCGTGATCAGACCATGGGGGAGTCACATCGCTGTTTTTGTACATGTTTGTCAAAAGTATCCCAAAACAATGGAAAGCCAAACGCCTACCGTGTCTGTTTCACAGCACCATACCATATGAGTATGAATGACGTTAGGAATCCTGCCATTACTGGTGTTTACATTGTACTACTGTATATATACACTGATATTACCACTACAACTGATTTTAATTGTTTTCTATGCTCCAGACCTATATAATAACAGACGGCTGCAATAATGCTCTCTTCTATTGTCTGATTCAACTGGATGTGTCAAGAAGCTCTTCGCTGATTGGCTTGCGCGAGAACGTGTCATGCGAATTTTCCACTCGAGTTGAAATTTTTGAACTTGCGCGGAAGATGCGATTGAGGCGAATATCGTGCGTTCGCGGCAAACGCATCGCACATTTCGCGTCATTCGTGTCGCGAATTCGCCTCTATTCGGGTCTTTGCGTTGACTTTGTATGTAATATACTCGCGCGAATAATTACATTCGCGTCTGGTGTGAACACACCATTATAGTTGCATTTAGCAGCTCTAATCTATGGAAGCCCGTTTACGCGACTGAATAAAAAATAAAAAAGGTAGTTTTATCTCCCAATTCTGATTTTTATATCATAATTCTGAGTTTATCTCATACTTTTTTCGAGCAATTCTTACTTTATAATACGCAACTGCCAGTTTATATCACACAATTCTATAAAAGTCTTTGAAAAAGAATTGTGATTGTCAGAAAATCTCCCAAATCTGACTTCACTTCTCAAAATTCTGACTTTATAAATCGCAATTCTGAGAAGAAAAAGTTGCGAGTTTGTATTAAACAGTCCTGAGAAAAAAGTCAATATTGTGAGATAAAAACTCGCAATTACCGTTTATTTGTAATTCAGTGGCGGAAACCGGCTTCCACACTAATGGAACTTGCATGAAGAATATTGAGATATTATAAACATTAACATTATGATTTTCTGTAAATTTGACACGACTAAATGGGATTGATGTCACACAAAAAGGAAAGTAGGTTTGATGAATTGCTCGCAATACAACACATAGTAAAAAAATAAACAGCATTTCACAATGACAATCTCCTGCTCTACTGTATCTGAGCCCAGATCTGCTGAGCAACCTAAAAAAACACAATAGCAGTTGAACAGAAGTTCCTCATTTGCAGTTTAGTTTTGTTTTAGGGGTCACTGCATGAACACTGCATGGAAAGAAATCAAAACCTATGTTCTCGCTCTACGTTGCCCTCTGAATGCACCACACCAGAGCAAAACAATTCCCTCACAGATTTTATATTGCACGCAAAAATGCTGATAATAGTCAGAGAAGAATAATCCTCCGGTTTGAAGCGCTTCATTGGGGTCAGAAACTTTCAGAAGAGCAACACATCGCAGACAGCGAGCCATGGAAAAGCATCTGCGTTGAGACAGGGAGACTGCATTTCACTGTTCTTCCATCTCTCAAGTTACACTCTAGATGAGGAGCAAGAGTCCTAATGACACTCCGCATGACATTACGCTGCTCGTGCGGATGGTTTTCCTCGCTCACGCTCATTTTTCGGTGACATTGATGAGGGAGTGCTGTTCAAAGCAGACTCATGCCAAAGCTTCTGTCTGCATTTTGGTTAATGACTCTCGCTGATTGACTGTGGCGTACAAAATTACCCCTTCAACTCCGCTCGTTATGCGCCGCTTCGTCATTTAAGGCAACGGCTAAATGGTAAAATGCTGTTGATGGGGAAAATGTTTTGAATATCTTACAAACAAAATCATTCATATGGAAAACATGCTAAGCGGTAAAATATATGAAAGTACAATACACCAACTAGGGTTGGGAATTGAGAACAGGTTCTCCTTCAGCAGTACCATTTTTTTAATTAACGGTTAGAATTCTAACAAAGAATGGTTTGTTGTCATGGCGATCAACATGCATCTTATTTTCTGTCAGCAATGCATGCAATTCAACATTTGATTCACTGACTCAGTGGCAGACCATAAAATGGATGAAAATATTGGAAAATACTACACATATCGTACCTGAATCCAGCAGATCTTCATCTTCGATGGTTTTGAGAACTCTGGATTTGTAGTCTCTGAAGTGCATGTACCTGATGAGAAGCCGTCATTTTTTTCTGATAGAAATTTTTTTTTTTAACAGGTTTAGCGTTCAAACTAAAACAATCTCCATCCATCCCACAAAATGATCTTTTAGTTTCAATTTAGTTGTAAATAATGAAATATTGCAAAAATAAATATTGTCTCTAATTTAACAGGCGGAATCTTTCCATCCATCTTTATCTCACAAAATAATCTTTTAAAATGATCTTCACAACATTCAAGAAAATTCAATCATTTCTAGAACTGGGTGATGTGTTCTCAATTTTGCAGCTGATAGCAGCAGCTGTCTCTGATTTAAACAAAAATAGTAGGGGGAAAAAATGATAACCGAAGAAAAAAAAAATTCATTTCTGTGAATCACGTGTCCATTTCAATGAATCGATTGAAAACTCTTGAACAATTTGTTTGCATCATCACTCAACATGACATCTTCAAGACCTAAAATGTTTTTGTAAAGAAAATTTAGGGAAAAAATGTGTGGAAAACCTTGATTTTATTCATTGATTATATTTCTAAAAGTTTATTTTACTGTAATCATAGAAATATATAATTTAAGCTCAATTATTAAACTAAAACAATCTCCATCCATCTTTGCATCCTACAAAATGTACTTTTAGTGTGGGTTTCTTCACTACATTCAATAATACATGCCTGTCAATAACTGAATTAAGCGCGCAATTTATATTGCAATATTGCAACTTATATCTATATTGTGCTGTCAAAACGAACACGAATTAATTGCATCGCAAATAAAGAGTTTCTTTGTTTACAATCATTGTTGCAGTTTCTGTTATATTTATTATGTCTATATATGCACAGCACATCTTGTAGAGTTTTTTGAAAATATTACCCTGTATATATTTATATTCATATTATTGCTGATTTATAAGATATTCAATATACACATTCAATATTTTTCTTAAATATAGGTATGCATGTGTTTGTATTTATATATACCTAATAAATATACACAGTACACACATAGTATGTAAACATAAACTATTATTTTGAATGCGATTAATCCCGATTAATCGTTCCAGCACTTATCTGATATATCTATATATCTATATATATATATATATAGAGAGAGAGAGAGAGAGAAGAGAGCGAGAGAGAGATAGAGATAGAGAGAGAAGTTACTGGATGTGAAGATGATTCTTTTCGGTGAATCAGTTGTCCATTTCAATGAACTGATTCAAAATAATTTGGGGAAAAATGTGTGAAAAACCTTTGTTTTATTGATTGATTATTTTTATAGAAGTTTATTGTGTTTCAATTCTTGCATTAAACATACTTCATCTACTTACCCTCTTCACTGAAATCACACAAATATCATAAAAAACCCTCAAAAATATCTAAATAATGTTGTATTGTATCAACCAAGCCCTGATTCTTGCTTTTAAACAGTAAGCGAAAAGCAACAGAACTACAAAAGCAATAAAACTACTCAATAACCAAAGCGGTAGTCCATAAATATGAAGGCTAATGATTTATGTTGTGGTAATGTCTCATATTGGTGTGCTTTTACCTTGTCTTTCCTCATTAGAAATATGATATCCTCTGGTGAAATGGCCCTGGCCCCTCTCAGGAGAGCCACCTCTGCAGCCTGATGGAGCTGCAGGAGGAAAGAAAGAAAGAAAGAAATGAAGGCAATTCAATCAGCAAAGAAAGCGGGAGTATGTAACAATCAGCGCTTGGTAACATCAACCCAGAGATGTTTTTAAAATCAGCGCTTTGTAAGTCACTGATGCAGCATGACGACCGTGAGGAAACCGATAAGGGGGTTCATTTTTAAAGCAGGACTTGAGTCACTTTGGTGTGACGTGAGCGTCACGTCTTGTGCAGGAATGTCTAACTTTGCTATTCCTGCTCAAAATTGTCCTTGAGTGCAATGCAAACAGAGAGAAATGCATCAAAACAACAGATAAAAATGAACCAGGCACGGCAAAATACCACGTGGTGCTGCTCTGGATATGAAAACAAGACAAACAGCCTAACTTACAGGTTTTATGTGTCCTGGTTTAATGTAAAGACATAACGGACCTTTTTATCAGCCGGTGCATGAGAGGTTTACAGAGGAATGTCTAAATCATATGCAACGAAATCTTTAAGCTTGAGAAGGACAAAAAAGCTGCAATGAAAAATGTCTGGTGAAGTGCTATAATTTCACTTTGTTGCCAAAAGAGGAAAAACAGCTCATCCATCATGGTGCAAATGATAGCTGTTCTTATGTAAATCAACATATCCCATGAACGCTCTAGAATTATGGCAAATCTCATGGAGGGACTGTAGTGTTAACTTACTGATATTTTTAAACCCGTCCTTACAAAAGGATAAAAAAGGAGGATCGAGTTCAACAAAACTATTCTTTGTCAAACGGCTTTGGACATGAATGTGAAAAGTGCTATATAAATATACTGCACTGAACTGAAGCAAACCGCAACTAATGATCTGTGACGTATATAATAACAATCACACACAAAGAGCAAGGTTTGATTCCGTGTAGAGCTGGTTTTCTTAGTTAAAAGATGATTTCACGTTGAGGACACACTTGTACATGCAAAATACAGTCTGAAAAATATAAAGCAAATACCTTCATGTGATAATCAAAATAAAAGATCACATAGGGAATATAAAACTATCTGAAAAACAAGAAGCATATTTAAAAGACCATTAAGACCTTTTGCATTTAAAATCAAATTATGATTGATAATTTGTGATTTTATATGCTTTGCTTTATGGAATAGATAGTGTTAGCTCATTTTTTACTGTAGATATAATAACCGTGCGATTAATCGAATCACAAACAAACTTTTAATTTTTTTTATATTTATAACATAAAAATAAATTTTTATTTTGTTTCAGTTAACATTTATTTTGTTTCATGTAATGAAAATGTGTTTATTGTTTTGGATTTAGTTACCAATGTAACTCCTGTAATAGCACCTAATAAACATCCTAAAAAGTTTTATTTACTCAAAATATTTTCCTTCATTTTTTCTTTTAAATTTTGAATAAAAAAGGTAAAATGGTACGCTTTAATTTATGCATGTGATCAGTTAGACAAATATTTTCAATCATTTCAACAATTGTTTATTTTTTTTTCAGTTCACAATTTTATTTTGTTTCAAGTATTAAAATGTTTTTTAATGGTTTTAGTTTTAGTTATTGATAGCCCAAATACATAGCCTTTAAAAAGGCATATTTCAATTTACTCAAAATAATAATTTTCTTTATTATTTCTTTCTTCTAATTTGAATGAATGAACAAATAAATAAATAATGTATTTAAATGAATCAATTCAAAACTCTCGACTGCTTTAAATCACCATTTAAGCAAGTCTAACTTAATAAAGGTTTTCATTAAAGGTATTCAGGATAACCTTTATCCGTCTTGCTTCATAATGAAAAATGAGAAGAAACATTTGTCAAAGAAAAACATTGCATTATACAGCAATACATTTGCTTAATTGTCATGAAAATAAATGAACAATGAAAACAATAGTCCTAAAATATCAACTCATATGCACCTTAACTTTTTTTTTTTTTTGATGTTTGCATTATAAATTTAAACTGAAAATGCACTGGGGAAAAAAAATAGAAACCTATCAGCATGTGATCCTCAATAAGAGCTCTTGTTGGTGAAACCACTGAAGGGCCCTCGAAATATCCTCGACTCTGGAGTGCGGGGCCAATTAAACGGAGCGACTGCAAAAGATGATATTCTTCATGAAGAGGCACAAACTTAATCCACCTCGAGTCCTGGAATACACACAAGCAATTCTCGGCATCTGTAAACATTTGCTGGTCATAAATATATTTGCTCAGGAACGTTCATGTGAGTGTGCGAGCCGGACGGACCCCACACATGCACACACAGGGGGAGCATTTACCGCCGCGCCACAAGACTTTAATATAGATCTCTCTGGCCTGGCATCACACCAAGGTCGACATACTGGCTGCCATGTCTGCCCCACCGTTTCACAGATGAATGGATTTTAATAGAGAAAAATGGCCGTAAGTATGCAGAATCTCATCCCCCACTCTCCACACGCACCCCAGCCAAAATTCCCATCATCCCTGGAAACCAGAACCACTTTCCTGAGGAATTATATATAGTGTTCTTATATACAACGATACCTTAACAATTTATGACGTATCTACTTGATCCTGCACTAGAATCCAAGAGTTGATAAACTTAAATCTTATTTGTGGATATTTTGCCAATTTTTCACAATCAAAACTGGAGGGTGCATACTCAAATTAATAAGGCCTAATATATAATTAATACTATATTTTCATCGTGACATTATATATAACATTTTCAAAAATGAAAAATATATGGAATTAAAATACAAAATTAAAATGGAATTCAAAATATTTGAAAAAAACCTAGAATAGCATATCAGTGGGAGACTAAAAAAAAACATTATTTGTGGATAATTTTGCCAATATTCACCCAAAAAAATCATAGCTCATATTAAAATATATCTAATATAATACTGTTTTGAATTGGTGACAGTTTTATAAACATTTAAAAAGTAAAAACGACTAAAATATATCCAAATATAAACTAAAATGGAATTCAAATATGACCAAAACCAGAAACAGCATATCAAGGATACTAAAACATTAGTTGTGTCTAATTTTGCCAAGTGTTCACAAGATCAAAAAATCTAACTCCATATTTTCATATATATGATATATTACTTTTTTGATTGTGAATATTTAATATACATGTAAAAAAAAACTATAACATCAATATTTTTTGAAAAATAAACTAATTAACACAAAAAACTAAATACAATGGAATTTCAAATTTTACAAACCCTATCATAAATCTCATATTACTATCACCCAAGAATATAATATCTCTTGTTTTTTGCTTGTGAATTTATATGAGTACTGTAAAACTACACATAAAAACTTAGGAAAACATACTAAAAGTGAAACAGAAATCTAAAATACATGTGATTCCAAATGTTAACAACCCGCAAAGAATATCAGTGATAGACTATGGCCTGTGATTATATTTAAAAAATGCAGTATTGTGGAACATTTTGCCATTTTCACTCACATTGAGGTGTGTCCGCCGCAGATCAATGAGTCTCACTGATAACACCTGTGCTAATGACAAAAAAGCTACAAAATTTCCCAAGTTTTGGAATAATATAGCGTAAGAATTTATACACAAGTTTTTGTAGGCTGGTCCATTTTTCAACAGCAAACACACAGCGTACAAGGATGTGTGGGGGGGTGGGTGGGGGGGGGGGGGGGGGGGGGGGTCAAAATTCACCTAACACCCCATTTTATGAACTTATGATTTTGGCCCAAAAGGGGAAAAACCTCATGATCCCTTAAAAGTCTCACAGTGCGGCTCTTTTCAGGCTTAAGGATGGTTTTTCCGTACCATTTGCAATCCCTGGCTCGCAAAACTGTCTTCTGCAAAATATCAGATTAATTTTAGTAATTGCTATAATTTTACAGGTTGATCAAAGCTAAATGAAGTCGGGCCGTTATTCCATTCACTCATGAACACTGGGATCTCTGTGGTCTTTTTCCAGCGAGGCTGTTGACAGTTTACTGCAGCGGCGAAGGACTGTTTGACCATTTCTGAGATGCCCGAGTTATCACACTGCAGCGGTATTCATAAGATTGAGGGTGTTTTTACCCATCTCGATATTATCATTTTTGGTTTCCCTGAAAAAAAGAAAAAAAAGAAACGAAAACAGGAGACTAAATCCGAAACGTAAACACAGACGTGGAGGGAGGGGCTGATGATGGTTTGATTGACAGCTGGCCTCAGGAAAAACCCTCCTTGTTTTCTTTTAAAGAAACGCTTAAAAAGACTAATTGAAATCAAATGTACTGATATTCTTGTCAGCAAAATCAATTGTTCTGGCATTATTACCTCACCCTCATGTCTGTACGACCGGAAGCAAACCGTAAGTTGATATTGTATTACAGTAATGAAAATAAATGAAAAAAAAATGCATCCAGGATGAAATGCAGTAATGAGAATATGAGGGGGAAATGTGCGTAAAAGTCAGAAAATGTCACAATGAAAAATAATTAATACTATATATCATCATCCTATTTAGTAGATCTATATAATAATACTTTTTGGATTTGTGATATTATATAACATTTTTCAAAAAAATAAAATGAAAACAACAGATTGTAAAACTTAAATTTAGTATAATCCATATTCATCATACATACATGTTTTTTAGTATTATCATTGATTTAATATTTTAGTTTTTGTTCATATTTTGAATTAGATTAAAAAAAAATTATGTTTTTTCATTTTAATTTAGTTATTTTTTTACATAATTGTGATGTTTAATTTGTATTATTTGTAAAAGGTTTTTCTATTTAAATTAATGATAAAATAATATTTGTTTTTATAAAAATAATTAAAAACTATAAATATTTATTAAACAATAATAGTCTTAAATAGGTATATTTTATTTCAAAAATCATTTCTTTTTTTTCTTATTTTTAATTTGTGAGTGTTGATCTGGATATGTTTTCATGTGGTTATCCATCATCAAAAAAACCCTCTCAATGTTGGTCTCCAAAAAAAACGCTTTTTTTTTTAAATGTATTTAACTATTTTTAGTTTCAGTTATTTTAGTACTTCAAGTTAAACTACAGATGAAAAATGCGATTCATTTTGTTTCAAAGTCATGAAAAATATATTTTTATGTTTAGTACAGATTTTATTGTATTGTTATTTTATTTGACAACAGCTGAAGTAAGGTTATCACTAAACACTTAGTCTTAAATTTGGATCTTGGAGGACAATCGCAGCTCAGAATATTCGCAAGCATATTTTTTGTGTTTCAAAACAACAAGGCTACCTGCATTTGGAACGAACGTTAAGGTGAGCACATGAAGACTAGTCCAGAAATATGATGCATCATGATGTACAAAAACACATTAGCATATGAGAGCAGAGACTGAAAGAGCTCAACACGACGGAGTTCAGTGCCAGCGACTCCAGAGACAGATTCCTGGTCTGAGGAAAGCACACAGGTCTTGTTCTTTAATTAGACGAATCAGTTTTAATTACAACACATTTTCAGGCGATGCTGGCCTCGGCGGGTCTCTGCTTCATGTCACGTTACAGTGCCGGAGGAAAAGGCCGAGCGTTCATGCAACAGAACGGCAGAAGTCAAATAAACAAGGCTGCTGAAGATCATTTCCTCTCCTCTGCTACTGCGGCGCTCTGAAACCAAGTCCATTATTTGATTACACTAGAAGAGGTAACAGGAAGAGCGGGAGAATTCCACTCACAGCGTCCTTGTAAAGATCAATTACACCATTTCCTTTGCAAGACGACAAAATAAAAGAAGCGGCAATATTTTCAGAACTCAGACAGGCAGATTTCACGTTACTTAAGTGGGAAACCTCACTGGTGGCTTGATCACATCACCTGAAAACCTAATGTGAAGGCTGAACAACGTCATTAGACTTTCAGCACAAACCTGAGGGACGCTGGCTACAGCGCAGAGCTCGGAAGAAGTACTGCAATGTTTTATCAAGTCAGGGATGTGGATAATCCAAAAGTGAAAAGGGTTAAATAAATGAAATCATTTGCTTAATGAAAAATATGACAAGCAAGCACATTTTACCCAAATTGATCAAAAAAACAAGAGAAAATAAAATGTGAAGAAAACAATTATTTAATTATGTAATATGCGTGTATTAAATTGTAAAAGATTTAAAGGTTGCATATTTGATTTACATATATATACATATATAATATATGATATATACATAATATATATATAGCCCACATACACGTATTAACTTTTTATCAATGTCCATGCAAACCCCATTATACTATATTATCATATTATTACAGGTAACTAAAGTGGTGTGAAAAAGTTTTGGCCCCCTTCCTGATTTCTTATTGTTTTTGCATGTTTGTCACACTTTAATATTTCAAATCATCAAACAAATTTAAATACTAGTCAAAGATAACACAAGTAAACACAAAATGCAGTTTTTAAATGAAGGTTTTTATTATTAAAGGAAAACTAAATCCAAAACTACATGGCCTTGTGTGAAAGTGTTTGCCCCCTAAACCTAATATCTGGTTGGGCCACCCTTAGCAGCAACCACTGCAATCAAGCGTTTGCGATAACTTGCGATGAGTCTGTCACAGCGCTGTGGAGGAATTTTGGTCCACTTTTCTTTGCAGAATTGTTTTAATTCAGACACATTGGAGGGTTTTCGAGGATGAACTGCATTTTTAAGGTCATGCCACAGCATTTCAATAGGATTCAGGTCAGGACTTTGATTTGGCCACTCCAAAGTCTTCATTTTGTTTTGCTTCAGCCATTCAGAGGTGGACTTGCTGGTGTGTTTTGGATCATTGTCCTGCTGCAGAAACCAAGTTCGCTTTAGCTTGAGGTCACGAACAGATGGCCGCACATTCTCATTCAGGATTTTTTGGTAAACAGCAGAAATCATGGTTCCACTTATCACAGCAAGTCTTCCAGGTCCTGAAGCACCAAAACAGCCCCAGACCATCACACTACCACCACCATATTTTACTGTTTGTATGATGTTCTTTTTCTGAAATGCATTGTTACTTTTACGCCAGACGTAATGGGCCACACACCTTCCAAAAAGTTCAACTTTTGTCTCGTCCGTCCACAGAGTATTTTCCCAAAAGTCAATCATCAAGATGTTTTCTGGCAAAACTGAGATGAGCCTTTATGTTCTTTTTGCTCAGCAGCGGTTTTCGTCTTGGAACTCTGCCATGCAGACCATTTTTGCCCAGTCTCTTTCTTATGGTGGAGTCATGAACACTGACCTTAACTGAGTGAGGTCTGCAGTTCTTTGGATGTTGTTGTGGTGTCTTTTGTGACCTCTTGGATGAGTCATCACTGTGCTCTTGGGGTAATTTTGGTCATCCGGCCACTCCTGGGAAGGTTCTCCAACTGTTCCAAGTTTTTGCAATTTGTGGATAATGGCTCTGACCGTGGTTCGCTGGAGTCTAAAGCCTTAGAAATGGCTTTATAACCTTTTCCAGACTGATAGATCTCATTTACTTTCTTTCTCATTTGTTTCTGAATTTCTTTGGATCTCGGCATGATGTCTAGCTTTTGAGGATCTTTTGGTCTACTTCACTTTGTCAGGAAGGTCCTATTTAAGAGATTTCTTGATAGCGAACAGGTGTGGCAGTAATCAGGCATGGTGTGGCTAGAGAAATTGAACTCAGAGGTGTGATAAACCACAGTTTTTCACAGGGCAAACAGTTCTTCACACAGGGCCATGTAGTTTTTGGATTTTGTTTTCCCTTAATAAAAACCTTCATTTAATAACTGCATGTTGTGTTTACTTGTTATTTTTGACTAATATTTAAATTTGTTTGACTATCTGAAATATTAAAGTGTGACAAACATTCAAAAAAATAAGAAATCAGGAAGGGGCAAACACTTTTTCACACCACTGTATGTAATATTAGTTTTTATTACTTTAAATTATTACTTTAAATTGTTTTTCTTACTTTAAATTATATTTTATTTTTATTTTTCTGTTTTCACATTACTTTTAATTTAAGTTTTATTTAATTTAAGTTTTTATTTATTTATTTTACTTTTTCATGATTACATATAATTTCTTATTTATTTTTATTTATTAGTTTTTTAAGCATGTTTAGCTGACTTAAGTTTTAAGGTAACTAAAACAAAAATGCCTTAGCAACTAGCGTAAATAAAATAAGTTTTTATATTTTATTTCAGTTGATTAAAAATGTCTTTTGTTTCAAGTAATGAAAACTGATTTTAATGGCTTTAGTTTTTGCTTTAGTTATAACCCTGGTAAATGGCCCACAAAATAGTCCTAAAAAGGCATAATTTATTTACTCAAAATAAAATGTCTTACTTCTTTCTTTTAATTTGGGGTGAACCGTGACTTGGACATGTTTTTGTGTGATTCTCCCAATCATCAAAACAACCCTCAAATGCTGGTTTCCAAGAAACCATCTGTTCTGCTTCATAACAAACGGATAATCGAGGAAACAGTAGTCAAAACATTCTGAAAACAAACACAGTGGCGTTCCGCCACACAAACTCGTACGGCGTCGACAATACAGACTGTTTTTTCTTGTGTTTTAACGCTGCTGTTTATGTGATGTTTGGCAGTGACTTATCATGTTTCCGACACCCCAGAGTCCCCTGTGAGACGGGCAAGTTTGATAATGTTCTCATTTGCATCAAACAGTTTCCAGGGGTCCTTATATACGGCTCGGTCCTTCAGTGTATGTCCTGTGGGCTTTAACCGCCCCTTGTTAACCCCAACAACCCAAAATGTTGGGATGCCCCAAAAATTCCCAAAACATAATCATTTGTAACCTTGGCCACAAACCATCACAATAAGCACGGTATAAATTTATCCAATAGCCAACAAACATTGTATGGGTCAAAATTGCGAAGAACTTAATTTGGACAACTTTAAAAACGATTTTCTCAATATCTGGATTTTTTTGCACCCTCAGATTCCAATTTCAAATAGTTGTATCCCGGCTCCCCTCAATGGAAAGCTCATTTGTTCAGTTTTCAGACAATGTATAAATCTCAATTTCAAAAATTTGACCCTTACGTATTTATGCTAGAACGCTCCTCAGGATGTTCCAAACCTGTATGAGATTCTTATTTCTGTTGAACACAAAAGATGATGTTCTGAAGAATGTTGGTAACCAAACAATTAACGGTAGCCATTTACTTCAGTAGTATGGGAAAAAATTCTATGGAAGTCACATGTTTTCAAAATATCCTTTCTTTTTGTCTTCAACATTAAGGCTGAAACAATTTAGGGTGGTAAAGATGACAAAATTTTCGAATAAAGGTTAACCATCCTTTAAAGATTCAGTCTTTGAGCTCAATTCTCTGTCCCAAAGACATTCAACCAGCTTCAATCATGCCGAACGGAACTTACTGTTTACAAACCCTCATCACTCGACTGAAACTCAAAATAACACTTAAAAAAAACATCGGGCTGCACCTTGAGGTCTCAGTTTTTGGGTTGTTGCACGGGGTGTGACTAAGTAAACGTGTTGTCAACGGACGAATGCTGCAACACCTTATTTCTAAAACGATGAGACCACACATTCCTACACGCCGCGCTCCCCTTGTAAAACTCCACCAGGCCAGTATTTAACAAACACACTAAGTGGCCATTTGCTCCCTGCTCGCAGCAAGAACGATTGACTCGGGACCACGACGCTTCTGACGTATTCAGCGGATCCCGGGACTGAATGGCAGCCTTAACTCCACATCCCGAGCCCAACATCCGGCCGGCGTTCCCTTCGATGAGCTGGCGCGTTGGCTGGGGTGACGGGCTGAGTCTGGCTTGCAACCGGATTTCCACACCATGACTGTGGTGAGATGAATGAACTCCTCTTACATTAAAATTCGCCCAGCGCTGGAGCCGCAGGCTAACGCTGAATATAAGCGAGCGTTTAAATATATCTGACTCTTTATTACAAACACGACCACCTAATCCCGAGGCATACGCAGAGTCCGCAAGCAAACAGTGTCCCAATGCCATACAAATGTAACTACAACCGAATTTGGTGAAACAAAAACGCTCTGGTATTTGGTAGGGTCGCTGAGGTTTTTCTGGCATAACACCCCGAGCTAATCAGTTTCTGTACCTCTTTATGTCCGCTTCTTACTGAAAAGAAAGAGAGTTTCACACTGAATTGATGATGTCTGTAGCACAATGCACTTGATAAAACACACATTTCATTTTAATTTAAACAGAGCACCTGACTTGTAGACTTTCTGTCTCGTTAAAGCCCTCAGACCGTTATATCTCACTGCCAATTTCACCCAAAATCAAAGACGCCATAATAATATTTACCTATATGCAGAAATACACTTTCCCCCTAAATTCCCATGTTACTATTATCTCCCGTTATATTTAATATAATTACTATAACAGATTGGTTATGGTATTATTATTCCATGAAAATCCCATTGTGACTTTTTTAATATTATTTTTTATAAAAAACCATTTTAAATAATAAACCGTGATAGTCAATTAATTCATTTTCTAGCAATATTTTGTTTGGAATACGATAATCTATGATATTATTGTATTCATTTAAATCTTTACATATTAATGTCTTATTTTGGTATTATTTATTATATGATATTATTTTCTTATTTCTCAATTGTTATATTTTTAACCATGTCTGACATTTAATAAAAAAAATCAAACAAAATTCATTAAAATAATAGATTTTTGTTGTTTTATAAGAAGAAAAACAATAAGAAGCAGCCTTGAAATAATTAGCAATTACCTGTTTGTAAAAGTAATGCATATTATAATTTAAAAAGTAAGCATCTTACACTGCATAAAACGTTTAATTTCTCCTCAAAAGAACATTTTTTGGTGTTTAAATGAATGACCTGGGATGTGGAGTCCACACAGAGATGTGAAACGGTCGAAATGCGGTGTTTCCCCCCGATGTCAAAAAAGCGCCTTCTAAAGTACCTACAGGCACAGCATGGAGAAAATTATTTCCCTCGTCTAGAGACCAGAACATAAACCGAACTTGCCTTCACCACTGGCGACTGTCATTAGCGGATTGTACACTGGACTCATAATGTTTGTCATATAGAAGCACAGCCTGGCCTTTTCACATGCACTATCAACTGACAACGTGGTCCGTACTGCAAGTATCGTAAGCAAAACTGCTGTGGTGCAAAGACAAGACCCTGGAGACTGAGAGAAGACTGGAATCGAGAAACTCCTGGGAATCAAGCTACGAAAGCAGCGCCTGCCCATCTGCCACCCCCCGGGTGCTACAGACAACGCCGAGTGAACTCCGTTTCACCTTTCAGAGACCGTCACGCTTTCACGGCAATGTTCCTATTCTTGCAACTAGTTCATTACCAGTGAGAGGAACTGACGTGGAATTACGATTCCCCTCACTAGATTACAGACCGAAACATTAAAACTACATGCATCGTTTCTACCACATCTAAACTTAAACCCTGCAAAGTTAAAAGCCCCTATTAATTCTTAACACTTGACATCTTAATTAACCTCTGGTGTTCGGTCCCCATTTTTGACCAAATGTTGTTACTTTGTTTAACTTCAGCATATTGGACGAACTTGGAAAGGTTTGGCACTTGCTTATGTGACACACACACACACACACACACACACTAAGAATTATGGAACGTAATTCAAAAGGTAAATGAGCCTCACAAAAGGTCACATTGTATGGTTCATTCCAAACAGGACCGCATTGGAAAGGATAGGAGCAATTGGCCTCTGTGTACACGTTCTTGTCACCCGCCCCAAAAAAAAATATCTTACTAAATCTAATGATTGTTAAGATATCTCCGACAAATTATGAACCACAACGCGTTTAGATGTTGCTTCGTTTTTTTTTTGCAGTTGTGTAGAGGTAGAACACTTATCGCAAAAATATATATTCATATAACATAGTAAAATCGTATTTCTGTACCATTTTTCATATAATAGAATTTCTATAATTTGTGTTTCCACTTTTCCAAATTTTTTTTCACTTCAGCAATAATCTGCCAAGTGTCTTCTTTAAAAAGAGACCAAACTTAAGTCTGTTCTCCAAAGCATTCGACATTTACAACAGTTTAAGTAGGAAATTTCATTTTCAGGTCTATTCACAAAAAGTGGTTAACAATTCATGTCATTGAAAAATTCAAAAAAAAACTGTTCATTTTTGACTGCCCTGCGAGCAACCCCAGACGGGTAATAAATGTCCGGCTGACCAGAACACATTTAATTAAAGTCTCCTCTTAGAAATTTCCTATGTCTTTAAGGGGATAGTTCACCCAAAAATAAACATTTTGTCATCATTTACTCACCCTCGAGTTCGTTCAAAGAAAGATAATTTGAAGCATGTTGGTAACCAAACGAGTTTGCCGGGGTAGCCGTTGACTTCCTATAGGTGGGAAAAGTTCCATGGCAGTCATGGCTACCAGCAACTTTTGGCAACTACCCCTTTAAATTTATGATACCATATTTCATATTTTAAACAACTGCAGAGCATGATCGATGCAGCTGTTTTGGAGGTAAAACAACAGAATCTTATATACAGTATGATGGCGAGCACTAAAGGTCACTGTAAGGATCCCATAAACATCTGCTGTATGGCACACAATGGAGAGACATCATTCCTGACTGTCTGTCACTGTACAATCCCTCAAAGTGCTTTAGAGAAGACCTGGACGATCTGCTTTCACTTAATGACTGGATCTCGACTGCCATCCTTTCTGTTCACAGAAAGCAGCACACACACACGCATTGAGACTGTGACTCAGCAACAAGTCAATGGATTCTGCCAAGTCACAGACACTCACAACTCAAGCTGCTAGAGGTCAAACACTTCAGATTCTGCTTTTGATCAGCATCTGGTTTTGCTTCAAACCACGGGTTTTAGATTAGATCAAAACTGTACCTAAACTGTTTTTATACAAAACTGCATTTTGATGGTTTTAAGTTCTCACCAGCCAATATTGATTGCTCTCAAAGCAAATTTTGTTTGAGAGTTGAATCACACAGCCTATGGCATCATTAAAAGATATGAGAAGCGCTTCCTCTTTGCTTATATAAACGTAGATTATATTTATACGTGATTATATGGTTAGCTGCATTTGATTATTTTCATTTAGCATTGCTTTTTCACACTACCAGGACAAACTTCCAGCAAACCATTTGAGAACCACTGATTTAGAGGACAAACATCTTTTTTACTAGGATAAAATGCACAGATGATGATTTATGTGTGATTTCATGCCAAATTATTGTATTTATTGTAAAGGGAGAGACCACCAAAAAATTTTTTAAAAATCTGTCATCATTTCCTCACCCTACCAATGTTGTTCAACCTGTGTGTCTTCTTTCTTCTGCGAACACAAGAGAGAAATTTGGAAGAAACGTTTCTTCCCCAACACATTAGATCCCTTTGAATTTCATTTAACACCCCAAAAACAAAGGCATTTCTCAAAGGATCTTTTTATGTTTCAACAGAGCAAAAAGTCATCACCAGGTTTGAAAGCATTAGGTGAGTAACTGACCACTTTTCATTTTTGGGGTGAACTATCCTTTTGAATTGCTGTCAGGCAATGAAAAAGCAAATTCTGTTTGAGAGTTTAATTGGACAGATGACCTATATCATCAGCAAAAGATACAAGAAGTGTTTTATCCTCCTTTCTAAAAGCGTAGGTATTTATACATGATTATAGTTCACTGCATAAGATTATTTAAAATTTTTCATGCTGCCAGAACCAACCTATGATGAACCAGTAGAGAACCACAGATTTAGAGGAGAAATTGTCTTTTTCCGCTAAAATGCAATGCACAGAAGATGATGATTTATGCATGCTTTAATGTGCAAAATTACTTTAATTACAGGATATTTACATGATTATGCATTTGGCAGACGCTTTAAAAACAAAGCAATAGTCATGCATCCAAGTATATATATATATTAAATATAGATTATCTTGGTGAGCTTGGGTAAGAAAATATAGATATTCGATATTAGTGCGTTCCTCATTTTTACAGAGATGAATATTGATTTCATAAATCCCAAGATCGATGTAGGTCCCAGCCTTCTTTTCAGTTAATGGATGAACTTGTAAAGGCACTCCTATCCATTCTCGCAATAGCATTGTGCTTTGGGTATTTTTTTAGGGGGGTTTTGTTTCTTTTAATAGAAAAAAAGTCCTCAGATTTTAATTCGGTCCATTGTATTTGCCCTATTTATATAAATGCCGTTATTGGGCTGTTTTAATGTGATGTGATCGTGATAGCGCGGCAGCGGCGAGGCCACGTGAGCTTAGTCATCATCCTCCACATTAATACACTTTCCAGCCCAACTAACTGACTAACATCCTAAGGTAAGTTCAAGAAAGAGTACACTAGGGATGTAACGGTATGAAAATGTCATATCACGATTATAGTGACCAAAGTTATCACAGTTATCAATATTATCATGGTTTTGTTAAAATTAGATGAAAACGTTCAAAAAGAACTGCTACACACACTGAAAACATTTCAATAAGTTTTATATTTGAAATCAACAAACAACAAATACAATATATGCTATATGCACTTTTTTTTTTAGCAAAAACATTAAATTAACATTAACATGAAGCCCTAGTAATAATAATAATAATTAATATAAACGCACTTGTATATATATATATATATACAATGGTGATTTTTCCGTTATGTCCAAATTTGAGCTTCGGTTAAGAGATCTTGTATCTTTTTAAAGGCAAAGGTTGGGGTTGATTTCGAGTTCACATACAAAAGATAAATAGAACAGGCTAATTAAATTTTTCAATTTTAATATAAGACAACATATTTTTCGTCAGTGAAAGAAATATGATTTAAGACAGTAGTGTAAGCAAGTTCAGTTTGAAAACGTTTAATAGTAAATAAGACACAATTACACAATATTTGAATATAATAATAATAAATATTTATTTGCAACAACTGATGAGTACTGAATGCTGCACGCATGCGCAGTGTTGTCAAGGTAACATTTGGTCAGTCATTTCTTTCGCCGAGGGAGTTTCAAACGCTTATACAAGACAGTAATGCTCTGCACCCTTCATAGAACACACTTCAAGGGCTCTGCCCTTCGAAGGTAGTAGGGCATAGGGATGCTCACTTCTGTTTGGAATTCGCCCATGTCTGTTGTATCACCGCAGAGGCGCGGACGCGCTTTCTCGTTTCATTCAAATGCAGCTTGCTGTCTTGCGCCTCAGTTTTTGATTGTATTGAAAATGAAATCAGAGGAGTTTAGTATTAATACTACTATAATTTTGTTGTAGTGATCATATTGTCCTGACGATTTTTTTTGTACACTGTTCATAATGGATTTATAAAAGGGTAAAATTTGTAAACATTAATCTCAATTCAATATTTCATATCCCCGTAAAAAATATTTATATCTTAGTTTAGTAATCCAAAAATCTGTGTACTAATAACTAGTGCATTACAATACAGTATCCTTAAATGTCCCAACCTGATAGTTGACACGTTCGTTCATCTTGGCTCAAAGCCACTTGCTGAGAACTTTTCTTCGTGGAAGCTTTGCGTTAATTACAAGTGAGATAACGAAATATTGAATCTCTTATCAATATTTTTTGTCCAATTATTTGTACAGTTAGTTTTGGTATTGAGGTAAACGTTACCTTGCATTGGCTATATAACAGTGGGTGCTGGTCACAAAGTTGACTGAGCAAATTTTTTGCGTTTCCCCCTTTTGCAGCGACTTTATTCTTGCAAGATCGGCAGACAGGGTGACTGTCCTCGATTAAATTGCCTTCGGGACTCTTGTAAAAGCCAAAATACGACCAGATTTGGTCCTCTTAGATGGCTGAAAATCTCCCGAGCGCTGTCACTGCCTTCCGCTATTTCCTCTCGTGCAAAAAAACAACAACAACAGCACTGCATGCTGCTTCTGCGTCACACTGATGCTGGACAGGATTTACTGCAAGTTTTCAAAAACGCGATAATCAAATACTGTTTTGATGATAATTAAATTTTAAACAGTAATACTAACCGTCAGGGCATTTTATCGTGATTTATTGTAAAACCGGTAATCGTTACATCCCTAAGTACAACTTTACAATCCGTATCCTGCCTCATGTAATCGCTCAATCAGTGTTTCAACCACGCAAAGGACGCCAATATAACGGCTTGTAAACAATTGTCACGTAACGTCACATTTACCTCACAAAAAACATATTCAGTGACCATAAACTCATTATATGTCAGATAGAAAAATAAACTGAAGGGGCATTTTGCTAAATATATGCACAAAATAACATATACATTATAATTTTTTACTGTTCTTCAATATTTAATTTACGTTTGAATAAATCCATCAAGTTTTTATGACAGCCACCATTTAAATGTTTAAATAAAAAAAAAAAACGAATTGAAGTAGAAATATTATGAAATTGTAAATATTATTTAAAAACTTCATTGTGTAATTTTAACAGTTGTATGCTATAGCTTGCAAATCAGTCAATTTTAACCTTCAACTTTATTTTATAGTAATGTAGTACCAACTGACTCACGTAGCTATATTTTACAGCTTTAGTTGAGATTTTTTTCCTTGAGAAAATTTGGCATGTAGCTACTGTATTCTTTTTTATTTTATATTAATTTGATTATGCTTGAAAATCGAAGCGATATATATATATATATATATATATATATAAAGGCATGACGACATACACTAATAAACAATGTTGCTATAACGTATTTTCAGATGACGCAAACAACCAGAGACCCCGTAAATCAGTGGCCCTAAATCCCACACACCCGAGCGTAAGTGGGTGTAAAAAATGTAACTTCATCCATGTCTTCTGTCACACACACCACACACACACACTGACAGTGCGGCGTGAAATGTTTTGCAGGCCATCTGGGAAGGATTTATTGTGCAATTTGGTTTATTACCGTTGTGATCTTCGTCTAAGAAACTCGCTCACAATTACAGTCTGAGCGCCACTACACCTGGCCTCTCCGAACAATAATAAATCCACGAGGGAGGAAACCCGAAATTAATGAAAGGTTATCGCCATCATGCCCCGTTTAGTGCTCACTGCTGAGACGATATTTATAGCCCAGCGAAAATAAACACCAAAATGCTGCCGTAATGCCAAACAGACTGTGTCATTCTGGAATCGTCAAATAAAGAAAAACACAAGGAGATCGGCCACTTCGAGGAAATTACAAGGTGCTGAAAGGCAGATATGCATGGAGACGTCCTTCAAAGCTCGACGGCTGGCATCTGAAACATCACACAATGCTTTCTTGAGTTTATTACACTGAAAATGTGCTGTAAATTACATGCATTACAATGTATGTCATGCCATTATATACCCACTTCAGTTATGTTAGTTTTACATGATGGCACGATAGATTTTAATAACTTGATTTATAATTCGCACAGCCTTTCACAGTTCTGATTGGAAACGTATGCATCTATAAATCTGCCTGGAGCCAGTGTTAGAAAATAAAGATGTGCTTTGGAAATCAATATTTACCTTCTTTTCAGAAGTACTACAGACACCAGTTGAACCCTCACCTTAATATGGCAATATCAGAATATGATATTAGCCTTACAGCTAGAAGAATACAGTACTAATCAAATGGAAAGATTGTATTAGAGACCTCATCCATATTTTTCAGTAAAAGGTAAACCCGTATATCCGAAGCCCCACCCCCTACACTATAAATAGACGCTGAAGCCGCGGCTGAAATCGGTCACTTGTCCACAGAATTAGAATTTTCTGTACAGTGAATGGCACGAAGTGCACTATATAGGGGACAGGTAACGATTCAAACAGTGTAAATATGCTTTCCGTTGAGGAAAAAAATATGTCTGGTTTTGCGCTGTGTCACGCTAACCACCGCAATTTACACACACTCTGCTCCGGTCCAGAGATACGATAGCACGGAGCGGTTCACATGCGCGAGTCAGCGCAGACCACAAAATGTATCTGAGCTTTTTTAATTCTACACAGAATGCTATATTTTTTAGCAATATGGATGAGATTGTGGTTGGCATACCCTGTCAAATGCGGCTTTTACGGAGCTCAATGGCTCTGAAGGGCTCTAGCCCAAGCTGTGATATAAACGAACGCTATTGGCTATTTTAAAAAGGGGCGGGGCTGCTAGATATGTCCCGCCCTGTCTTCCTGTTTCAGTTAAAATGACGTCAACACATAGAGTAAAGCTGCGTGTTTTTAAGCATTTCAGGGGACCTTTAACTTCAAAACTTTTTAAACTTCTTTTTTACTTTCAGGCAAAGCTTTGTCAAGCCATCTTTCGAACCATGTCTTGCCCTTTTTTCTTATTAAAAATGATGCGTATTGCAGTTCTTTGAATTTCACATTTTTATTGTCCTTTCTTAAAGTCAAAAAATTCAACTTCAATTCAAATTCATTAACTGATTCTCAACTGCACTCTCAGTTACATTAATTTAGTCATTATTTGCTTTAATGCATCCTTAAATTCTTCAAAATTTTGCACAGTTGCAATTGCACAGTTAGCAGCTTGTCCTTTATGATTTTTTTTGTTCATGCTAAGAAAAAGAAGATTAAACATTATTTCTGTGCAATGGGTGGTTAGTAACTAATGCGCTGTGCAGTCAATGAATCACTTCTTATAGAATCCCATGAGGGACCTTAGAAATGGAACATCTAGCTGTTGGAATTACAGTTAAAGGATCCGTTTCCACCAAAATGTTATGAGAATATGATTTTCATTTCCAGATTTATCAAACTTAATAGATAATTTTCGGAACTTAATACTACATCTACAAAATCACTTGACTGAGCCACCAATGTTACTAATTCCTGAGCTCGGTCAGGACCCTGCTGTTCTCGGGCCTGGTTCCACAGCCTCTCAGCACGTTCAGTGTGTAGCCAATGCTAATATTCTCTGCATCTGTGTAATATGTGCTAGAGATTGGACTGCTTAAGTTAGCCATGTCTGTCATGCTAGCTGTTTTCATCTTGCCATTAATTTATTTCTCTTTGCCTCTGGCATGCAACCGCCCATGATGAAGAGAAGTTGAGGGTGTTAATGTTTTTTTTCTTTTGTGCAGCAGAACTGGCTGGCAGGGAGGATAGCTGTCCGCCTTAAAAGTCAAAATGACTAAGTATGACAGAGTGAATCAAGTGAGCTAATACTTGAACTTATTTGAGCCATGATGGATTGACTGTCCAACACAGAGAAATATCTTCATAATATTTACTCAAATACTCCAGGAAATGAATGCCTCCAAATGGCAGTTTCAATTTACACCCTCTAAAAAAACTTCCTTTGCACTCCCACACGCTCTCCCTTGACATCATGGTTTTTTTTTTTTTTTTTTTTACTTTTTATATAAAAAGAAATGCTAGATTGTGGGATTGTGCTGATACTTAACCAAGTACCACTGCAAAGTACATTATAGTTTACATATAGTTGACAGTATAGATGAGAGAATTTGTGCCTTATGAATAAATTTACCATACAGTACAGCTGCATAATGTAGTTTACCCTGAGTATATGAAACCAATTGCTAAAAATGACTTAAATTTACTCAAGCAAAAAAAATTAAAATCTGGAGAGAGAGTAAATTTCTGTCCCAACTTATTGCTTTTTGTTTTTCTCTATCTTTTGTTTGTCTTTATTGCTATTGTTTAGCCAACAATTAAAATATAATTTACTACATTTTGTAATTTTTGGTCAATTAATAAATGTAATCAATATTCAATTTATTTTTTATTACCAAAGAAGTAATATTCTGAATTATGCACCCCACCATAAAAATAGATCATTCCATTAAAACTGGTGACACCCAGGAAGTGACATCGTTGGGACCCTTTCAACAGCATGGCAGGAAGTAAGTACTCTCAATCTGTTTTCTTTTTCACTCAGCTTATGAAGCATTGTGTTGACTGCATCTGTTTAGTGATCAGAATTATTGGAAGAAAAATGATCATAGAAATATCAATAACTCCAAACTAACATGTGGGCCAAACTAACGCTACCTGATTGAAAACTTATTGTAGACTAATGTTACCCATTCTTCCATGTTTTTCTAAATGTTATTAGAATGTTTTACCAAAGAATTCATTAGCATGTTTTATTTAATGGTCATGTTTATTTACTGTTTATTTTGAGAAGTAATTAGATAACACAACTGTTTATTTAGTTTGACCTGTTGAGATGGATAAACAACATTTCAGTATCATTATTGGGTGTACCTCAAAAATAATATAATAATATATTCATTTACTTAAGGAAATGGTGTATTACTAAGAACCAGTAGTATTTTGTGTTTTAACACTTTTTAAAATGAGACATGCCATAAACATATGCTGTCACATATAAGCATGCAGTGTCATGTCACATAAACACATGGTACACAACAAAATGTCAAACCAGACAAGCGTAAAAAGCTGCAGTATGGCATTGTGCTGTGAACTTTGTGCTTTAATTAGAGTTTTAGTTGAAAATGCTCTTTGCCGTTTTGCATTGTGCTGTGTACTATGAGCTTGAGTGCAGTTTGTAGTGATCCTGTTTAGGCTCAGGGCAGAGGAACGGATCTGAGCAGAAATGAAGTGGTTTAACTGAACGTGTAGCCTTGAGAGTCCGGCTAGAATTACAGGTGTACTTCCTTTCCCAGGTAAATATGATTAGCGAATCACCTCATGGGAAATATGAATAATTAACCATAACTAGTTATAGTTAACTATTCATTTTTTAGATCCACTGTAGATATTTAGCGGACCACTCAGGGTCAACCGTCTTGTCAATTATAAGAACGTTAATTTCCTGGTTAAAGAAAATAACCTTCTTACTGTACAATTCTAAAAGTTTGTAACGTAAATCTGCATGATTATTGACTCCGGTTATGAGTAAACAATGAACTCGTCAAGTGTGATACAAGTAAGGTTTCATTAACTACATAAACACTTAAACTAATCCAACATACTACATAAACACATAAACGCCGGGCTAAATACACACACACACACATGCATGCATACAGTTGGTATAGGAAAGGTTTAAAGTTTAGCACTAAAGAAAGAGACATAAGGAATGACATTTATGGAACAATTTGCATATTCAGCATATTTACACCTGAGGGAAACATCAGATTCCTAGTTCAAACACACCTTTGTAAAAAGAAGCAAATGATACTTAATGTATCAATTAATAAGACTAAGCTTGGATACTTGCAAGTCTTGTCTGTCTGAAAATAGATTCCTGATGCAATATTAAGGCCCAAGATCTTGCTGAAGTTGGTGATGAGAAAAGAACCAGTTTGCGTCGAGTAACGTGAATGGAAGGGACAAGGCCGAAGCCTGGCACAAGCTTAACGTTTCCGGGAGCGTTTGTCTCACCGCCTCTCAGAATTCCAACAAACCACCGACAGAGGCGGGTCACATGGAATGTGGCCTTTTAAAGCCTGCAGAGATACACGCCTCTCAAGATGGGCTTGCCCAAAGGGGAAGTCCGGAATCTCAAGTGGGACTTCTGCGTTTTTATGGCCCTTTGTCTCTAAGCATTGTATTTTGCATATGTAATTCACTTGGGTGTTGATGCAGAAATTAGTCATGATTCTTAGAACATCAAATATGTGCAAGGTAGCAGCAGGTAAGGATGCACTCTCAGTCGTCATCCGAAGGCGAATTCATAGATAATAAACATGGTATATGTAAGGTTATATGAATGAGGGGTTTATCGTAAGCATGAATAAAAATACTCTATAATACAACAGATTAATACAAAACAGCAATAATATATACAATGGCCTGAAGAAAATGGGTGTTCTTTCAAAGAAGGTTTTCCTATGAATTAATCAGTAGAAAAGTCAGTTTCTCCTGTGCACTTGTGCCTTTCTTATGAGGAAAATGAGTGAGTTTATCTGCCCGCATTCCTTTAGGCAATAAAACCAGTGATATCAGCATTGGTTACCATGGTGATCAAGGTGGGGGGATGGTGTTCCACAGACATCCTGGCATCCAGTTAATTGAGTGAGGGGACTGTGACGAATTGTTAATCTAATGAATAACTGATTTGTAAATCAAATGAAAAATTGTGTGTCAGATTCTTTTGGATCGAGAAGCTACACAGCATTTTCACAGGAAGGTTCTCGTAATGCCACCTAGACCTCCCGCTCGATGCCTCAGCAAGAAGGGATATCCTGGTGACCAGGAAGCCCCTCAAGGCAACCTAGGGACAGGTAGACCAGGCAGGGTAGCAACGAAAGCGGAACAAAGCACCCCCATTTCTATACCAGGCAGTCCAGGAAATGTTTGCAGTGATGCGCCGGGGGCCTAATGAACACAAAGGCTCCCGCAGAAGCCTGTGTTATGGCCGCATGATCCAGGAAGTATGAAGCCGAAAACCGGCTTTACTTACCGTCTGGACATATATCGACGAGTGAAATAAACACTGCAAGTCGAGCACCCGGTTTCTGAACCCAGCAGAGGGGGTGCCCATCGAGGACCTACCCTAGAAAAGGGACAGAAACACACAGGTCCCGGGAAACACTGCAAAAAAACTAGCAGAAGGGTATACACACAAACACCAGTTCATTAGCACATACATATATACACATATTTAGACATGGATCGTACTCACCAACCATGGCTCCCGCGTCGGAGCTCTGCCCGGAGAAGCCTCTAGACCGGACCATCAGTAAGGTGGTCACTATGAAGCCATAGAACCAACCAAAACATCATAGGTCCAGTAGGAGACTGTTATGCAGGAAGCTTCCACCTAACCTCGGTCAGGTGGAGAGATGGTGGTTACAGGGGAATTAGGAAGGGGAAGAAAAGGGTAGATGATACACCCCCTGAGGGAAAGAGTGGATACCTAAGTATTACTAAGTATTAGTAGTATCACATCCGCTGAGCGCGCCTTCGCCTCCCTGAACTTTTCGACCACCATCTCAACAGATGTACTAAAAAGTTCAGAGGGCGAAACCGTGGCATCGAGAAGAAAGCCCCTTTCTTTCTTCCCGATGTCTGCCAGGTTTACCCACAGATGCCTCTCCGTTACTACCATTGCCGCCATAGATCTGCCCATGGCAGAGGCAGCCTGCTTAGTAGCACGGAGAGCAAGATCCGTAGTGCGGCGCAACTCAGCCATCTCATCAGAAGAAAGGCCCTCGCCTTTATCCAGGTCTCTCAGCAGGTCAGCCTGGTATGCCGCTGCTGCGTATGCCCTGCCATTCAATTTAGATGTTGCTTGAAGGGGCACGGATGGCAAGGAGGGAGTTTTGAGAGACGATGTCTCACCCATAGAGAGATCAGAATCAGAAGCAGAATCAGAATGAGCTTTATTGCCATGTATGTTTACACATACAAGGAATTTGGTTTCGTGACAGCAGCTTCCAACAGTGTAACAGAATGACAGTGGACAGAACAAAAAACACCAGATAATAAACACAAAAATAAAAAATTAGAACAAGTAAATAAGGAATAAATATATATAAATTGACAGTTGTATGTGCGGGTATATTACAATAGACAGTTTTTTTTGCATGTACAGGTACTGTATATTATGTGCAAGATAGATAGCTAGCTAGCATCTCTTCTACAGGGGGCATTTTCTCATAGCCGTTTTCGCGCATCGCTTCGATGTTCGCATAACTGGTATGCTGAAACCGATGGATGTGTGAGGAAAATGGCCTCTTCCATTCCTTCTCGATCTCAGTATGGAGATCAGGAAGGAAAGGAAGGCTCACCTGAGCTGGAGGGTTATGGCCAGAAAGATAACGTTCCTTGAGACGACCTCGCGATGTCACTTCCTTAGTTCGCTTCCACGGCAAGTCAAGCCTCGCCGTGGAGCAATCCATAACCTCTAAAAGCTCATCATACGCAGGGCAGGAGGATTGAGAAGGCTCAGCCTCAGCTTCTTCGCTCTCTTCATCCATTTCCTGCTCTTCCTGGGCTGAACCCAGCAGAGCACTGGCCCCTGGATCAGATGATGTTAAAGAGAGAACATCATCCTCCAGCGGCTGTCTCTCGCCCGCTGCCGATGAGCGTGAGAGGGAAAGCCCCTCTTTAAACTCATCGGCCAGGTCCACCTGAGATCCCCAAAAGCTCATTCTCCTCCGTGCCTCAGCAGCGGCGGGTCCTGAACCGCGGGAAGCAGATGGTTGCCCCTCTTTACTCGAAAAGAGAGACAAACGAGAACGGAGCATTTTCATTGGAAAAAACTCACAATGCGCGCAGATTGCCCCCTCGAGGACATCGCGTGCATGCTCTTCGCCAAAACAAACAACACATAGATCGTATGTGTCATCTGGTGTCAAAAAACGATGACACGGACGCACACATCTTCTAAATGCTCTGCTAGTGCTCGCCATAATGAAAGAGATAGCTCTTCATTTTTCCTTGGAATGCACGTTTCAAACAGAACAGTCAATGAAGACGAAGAAGAGAATGATGTGTAGCTCCCGGCGCCTATTTATACTATAGTCGCAACGGTAGGGACGTCGTGGCTGTCGCCGGCCAATGTGTTGTTGGTGTTTTTTTAATGTATGCCTCAGACACGGGTCACGACGAGGCGTTCCCCATAGCGACCCCTAGAGGACGCAGTTCGAAGTTCCCATGAAAGGAAACTATTTAAACAACATCCTTCACATATGCAAAAAATTTGTTTGAAAAACACCATGGCATGGCGATGCTCGCACTGACAGGCAAAACCTACATACAGTATTGTACAAAAGACAAGCTAAATCGAGTCACCAATACCTTTTGTATGTTTAGTTGTCTCATTTACTTTGATGATGAAGAGGCTGCTATGTAAAGATTGCAATGCTAGAACTGATTATGTTGTGTGCGCGCGGGAGGCACTGGCGCGAACACTTGGGTTACTCACATCAGCGGAAAGATGTGATATCCATCAGATAGGAGCAATACATCATACAAAACGATAAATTTTTTATCTGTGTACCTTCAAAATAACAGTGAAAAGTTGTACTTTTGTAAAATAAAGAAAACAAAATGCACTTGCCGTCTCTGTGAGCCTCTTCCTGAAATGAAGAAAAACTCAGTGATAGGCCTACTGTCTAACACTATACTTGTCACACAGAATGAGAAATATATTTATAGAAACCTTGAAGTGCGCGCTTTTACCTGTTTAAGTTTTGCTTATTTGACATTAAATGCATTGTATAAGTCACTTTGGAATATAAATCATAGCACGTTTCAGAAGATAAAAAAGGTGTGTTGCAGTCTGGAAAATACAGTATAGCAAATTATTTTGCAGGACCCCCTGGCTTTGGGTCACGATATGGACCCCAGTTTGAAAACCCCTGCTCTTATTCATATTATCCTCTCCTAACAGTAATAACCATAACAAGACTTATAATCAGTCAGGTAAAGGCGAGCCAGGCCCATCAGTCACTTCGCGACTCGAGGCCAGTGTCCTGACATTTTATCCTACCCGTCAGATTGTCCTACCAGGGTTTACTGCGCATGCGCACATCAATATTGCGTCCTTATTCTCATGCTGAACAACAATATTTAATACATATGCATTACTGTAAGGGTAGGTTTAGGGTTGGGGTAAAAATTATTTATGGTTGGTTTCCTGTAGCTGTAACCCTTCTAGCTACAACCGCGAATATAACACAATTACTCTATCTGCATTACTGTAAGGGTAGGTTTAGAGTTGTGGTAGGTGTAGAGTTAATAAACCATTATTTTACAGGTAGCATTTTTCGTTGTCGAGTTGTACTACACTAATGATGTTTTAATGGGAGGTAGCAAAATCTAACAGGGTAGCACAAATCGACAGAACACCGGTGCATATAGTGGCTGTTCCCTTTCGCGATGTGACCAGAGGCGAATAAATACAGGTGAATATTACCGCGACAGGTCGCTAGGACGGCTCATCTAAAGGGGTCATATGATGCGATTTAAATTTTTCCTTTCTCTTTGGAGTGTTACAAGCTCTTAGTGCATAAAGAAGATCTGTAAAGTTGCAAAGACTAAAGTCTCAAATCCAAAGAGATATTCTTTATAAAATTTGAGTCAACCACGCCTACCTAAAACGGCTCGTTCTAACACGCCCCCACATGTCTACGTCACGATGTGGGAAGATTTGCATAACGCCGCCCAAATGTTCACGCAAAGAAGAAGGTGTAACTTTTATTCTCGTTGTAGTATTGTTGCTGCCGCCATGTCGTGAAGACGCTGTGTGTTTCGTTGTGAAAGCGAAACTACTTTGTTTGGCCTTCCAAAAGAGGACGATATCCGCTCCGTCATGCCTAGAGTTGATCCGTGCTGATCGCTGAGGAAATAAATCAACTTTGCGATGTGGATGCCGATCGCTCACATGGACGAAGCGGAGAGTCCAGCCCGGGGTCGTCACATGTGGTTGCCGCAAGCCTGCCGGCCGCTCCTTCGTCGAATCCGCCAGCCGCGCCGTTCTCAAGCCCGCCGGCCTCCGCTCACTCAAGCCGACCTCCGATCACTCAAGCCCGCCACCGCTCACTCAAACCCGCCGTGTGTGACGCTGTGTGTTTCGTTGTGAAAGCGAAACTACTTGGTTTGGTCTTCCAAAAGAGGACACGAAATCAGTGATTAAGTTGTATTTACAACACCAAGTTGTTCCAGAACACTCCAACCCAAATATCCAGATGTGTGCAGAACATTTTATGGAGGACCATTTCCTGATCCTGGGAGAGTAGACTACAATGCCGGCTGTTCTGACTCACAGTCTGTAAGTAAGTTTTCATATTTAAAGAATTTGCCACTGATGATTCAAATGCGAGTTTTGAGCAGTGTAGAGTAGCGCTTGTTGTTTGTAATTTCTCAGATCACAAATGCAGACATGGTTTTATGTTTACGCGGCGCGATGCAACGCAACACGTAAAAAGACAGTATAAGTCATATAATCAGTAATTATGTCCCCACTGGTTGCAAAAAATGCCTCGTTTATAATGGGTTTTAATGTTTTTGTCTCTTCGCTCCGGCCGGGACACGGCATCACAATATGGTAAAGGGTATAACATTTCCGTCACACGCTTGAGGTATTCAGCCAATCACAATGCACTGGATAGCTGGCCAATCAGAGCACACCTCGCTTTTCAGAACGATGAGCCTTGTAAAAATCGACGCGTTTCAGAAAGGCGGGGCATCAGAGGAGAAACAATAATGTACAGTATGTGGAAAATAATGTGTTTTTTTAACCTTAAACCGCATAAACACATTTCACCAAATACACAAAATAATGTTCTTTTTAGCAACATCATATGACCCCTTTTACGTTAACGGATCGCAAGGTGGGTGTACAGCAGTAACAGACAGACAGACACATATAACGGTGTCCTGTATGGAAGGATGTTTCCCAGCTGACAGTTGTCCATTTTCACCTGTACAAGTGAACAGAACACTGAGCATCGGCAGTAATGAGGTGCGTCGGAGTGACGTCACCGCCCCTCTTCGACTGATTGGCTAGAGGAGGAGCTGTCAATCTAGAACTAGTGGACCAATGATGATGCTTAAGCCCGCCCTGATTTACATGAAACTCTAACCACAACATTTGGAAGAAGAAGCGCAGAACATGGATAAAGAGCAAAGGGAAAAACAGCATAAGCATACAAAAAATAAAAATATATGCAGAAAATGTCTGAGAGCACAAAAAAAATATATAACCAAGGAAAACATGATTTTGTGTGCAATTCGTATACTTTTGCATTAATATTTCAGTTTTGTGCAATATGATTTTAAATGTGTTTAAAGTTTTGATTCTTGCTTATTATTTTTTTAAATGCGTTATTACATTTTTGATTTACACTTATTATTTTTTGATCCGTGACCATTGTAGCGAATCAGATCATGGGAAATATGAATAATTAACCATAACTAGTTTATGATTAATTATGAATATTTTAGATCGCTGTAGATATTTAGCGACCACTCAGGGTCAACTGTCTTGTCAATTCTAAGAACGTTAATTTCCTGGTTAAGGGAAATAACTTTCTTACTGTACAATTCTACCGAGCTTGTAACGTAAATCTGCATGATTAGTGACTCCGGTTATGAGCAAACAATGAACACGTCAAGTGTGATACAAGTAAGGTTTTATTAACTACATAAACACTTAAACTAACATACTACATAAACACATTAAGACGGTCTAACATACACACACACACACAAACACACAAACACACATACACACACACACACACACATACAGTTGGTATAGGAAAGGGTTAAAGTTTAACTCAGCACAGAAAGAGGCATAAAGAATGAATTTTATGGAACACTTTGCATATATTCAGCAGATCTAAAACCTGAGGGAAAACGTCAGATTCTTAGTTCAAACACACCTTGTAAAAAGGTGTAACTGATACTTAATGTATCAAATTAATAAGACTAAGTTTAAATACTTGCACATCTCGTCTGTCTGAAAGAAAAGCTTGATGCAATCTGAAAGTCCCAGTAATCTTTGCTGAAGTTGGTTGATGAAAAGAACCAGTTTGAGTCAGAGAGTCTTGGTGAATGGAAAAGTCAAGGCCAAAAGACCTGGCACAAAGCTTTGGTATCCTGAAACGTTTTCTCACATCATCTTAGCTTCGACCGAACCACCGACTGGGGCGGGTCCCTGGAGCCGGGCCTTTAAAGTCGGAGAAGATCCCCGCCTTTCAAGATGGGCTTGTCAAATGAGAAAGATGGAAATTCCAAGCGAGAGGTGGCAATTGCTGGAGGGCTTTACGACCCTTTGTCTCTAAGCATGGTAATTTGCACATGTAATTCGCTTGGTGTGAAATGCATAACAACTTAGTAAAGATTCTTAGAACATCAATATGTTGCATAGGTATCAACATATAATATACATGCTTGTTTCGGTCATAAGAAGGCGAATTCATATATACTAGACATGAAATAGGTGAGGTTCTATTAACTAGTGGTCTATGATAACATGCATAAAACAGCATACACTACAACAGACAATATACAAGAACAGTAATGGTATACACAATGAACTGAAGGATATGTGTATTCAATCAAAGAAAGGTTTTCCTATGAATTAATTAGAGAACAGTCCATTTCTCTGGGCATTATGTGTCTTTCTTATGAGGAAAATTAAGGAGTTTCTCTGCCCGCATTCCTTTAAGCCATAAAACCAGTGATATCATGATTAGATGTCATGGGGACCAGAGGCCTGTTCTGCCTTTCTGAGGGTTAGGTGCATTTCGGGGGAAGGGTCCATAGACCCTCGTAATTGGCCATTTGGTTAAGTGAGGGGGAGTTAGATATTATTTGTTAAATATAGCAAAAAGTTGTGTGTCTGATTGGTCCAAATGCTACACCATTGTTTGCTATTCTGAAAACTTTGCTTTCGTTTTTAAAATTTTGTGCAATATAATTTTATTGCGTTTTTAAATTTTGGTTTCACGCTTGTTATTTTTTTATCCGTGACTGCAATACATTTGGTGGGAATCTGATCCTATACTGACGTTACCACCTTCCTCACTACATGAATGATATTTAACACCATTTGAAAACATGGAGATTTTATATTTGGTCATGCTTACATTTATTGTGGTAATCATATTTATTTGTTTAAAATAATTATTATGTAAAAACAACTCTTAAAATAGGCTGAATATGTGTGAGTCATTTGCTGAATTTAAACTGTATCGTTCTATGTAATCTTTGTGGGAAATTTTTTTTGCAATACAACCCCCCTCATCAAGTTATCAAGTTAAACAACAAAACCTACTGAGCATACACTTTATGACATTTTACATCCATTAACATGATTGCAAATCAAATTATAATCAAGATGAAAATAATTTCATTGCCTCATAATTGTTTTCTGCCCTTTGGACCCATTATATTTTTACAAACATACTCAAAACTTCTTTTACCTCAGGAGGGTGGTGATTTCACCCCTTTGGCCTAATTGGTGATGCTGTTACGACATCCTTTGTGTCCCAGAAAACTCCCCAGTCTCCCCTGCAATTAGACCTGTTAAGAAATTATTACAATTAGTTTTCCATATTCTGTGCGAACATTTTGTCGTCATCCAAAGTAAACATGACATCTTCCTGGTACTCTCCATCAGAGATGAACAATTACAGTCATGTTTTCATAATTCCCTGTTATGAGCCGCATTGTCATTTTGGGTATTCTATGTCCCCGTCTCTCTCTGTCTGGAAGTATTTGTGAGTAGATTTTTCTTTATGTATCCAGTGCAGTCTTGATTCCATTTCCCACAGTGGCCACTGTTTGTCTCAGGGTTCAGGTATGTGTTCTAATATGTGTATGACAAACTGGTAAGAGATTAAAATAAACCCAGTGAGGTTTGTCATGCATGCAGTCTTATAGTATTTCCAAAGATATCAAAGATGTTTTTGTGGATCTCATTCCCTTGTTTTGTATTCATCTTTAAATGTCCGTTCATTTGTTGCCTGTAAAGGTCCAAATGTTTAAATGTATAGATTTTTATGTTCACGTGCCTTCTGAGGATGTTTATAGCATACGCATTCATTGTTAACCCAGCATTCTGGCATTTGTGGGCACATGTACATATATTATCACATCTTCACTTAAGTAATTCTTGGCCCTATTTGCATGCCTTCCTGCCGCAACAGTCTTATCACAGCTCTTTATAAATTTGTTTTGAACAGTACAGTAAAACCATTCAGAGTGAAAGTGCAAATTTAGGGGCAAATTCTTTTGTAGATGCAGCCTTTTAAAACAATGATTTGTTAGTTTAAATATTAACAGATATCGAGTTGCACTCAATTATATAAATACATTTTTTTAATTAGAAGTTCAAGGTCTACTGAGCAAGCATACCTCCCTGCCTTGCAGCTTCCATAGACACTGACACTCCACTGTCAACAACAGACTGGAGTCTGAATGAGAGGACATTTTCCATATAAAGCACATTAACTGCATGGCTGCATGGAATCTGATCTAAATACTTTGCATGACTTGTTTACGTACAGTAGCAAAGCGTAAACGTAATTGAAGGCTACTTAGCACCATTGTGTAGTGGTTATTATTATTTTTATATTCATATTCACTGGTAATATTCAAGGACGTGTTTGGTACAGGGATATTCCGGGTCCAATAGAAGTTCAGCTGAATCGAAAGCAATTGTGGCATAATGTTGATTATCACAAAAAGTAGTTTTGATTTTTCCATTGTTTTCGTAAAAATGGAAAAAAAAAAAAGAATAGGTGACGTAAGACACTTGTATAAAAGCACTCTTCTTTTAAAACCAGTGTATTATTTGAGCTGTAACAGTGTTATAATTTTTAGTTGTTTTAGGGTTTTAAGGTTTATGTTGTTGCGTTGTCATGCTGCCAAAGTTGTAAAAATGGATATAATTTTACACTTTTAAAATGTTAATAAGAAAAATGCACATTGTTTATGTTTTGTGGCTGATGAAACAGAGAGTATTTTAATGTTAATGGAGGTTTAGGAACAAATAAAAATTCATCTTTGTGGTAGTCACCTTTATGCTACAAATACTGTCAGTTGAGCTTAACTTGTACTGCACCCAGAAATTTTAATTGTGATCATATCTCTCTCTTTTTGATTTTCTTTCCATATCTTTTTCTCTCTATTTTCCCCATCTCTCACAGGATTATCGAGGCAGTATGCATTGGCTGGTTCACTGCCGAATGCATAGTGCGCTTCATTGTCTCACGGGACAAATGTGAGTTTGTGCGCCGCCCCCTTAACATTATTGACCTCTTGGCGATCACGCCTTACTACGTGTCTGCCGCTGTGACAGCGCTGACAGGAGAAAACCCTCAACTACAGCGAGCAGGAGTCACCCTGCGCGTACTACGAATTATGCGCATCTTTTGGCTTATAAAGCTGGCGCGTCACTTCCTCGGGCTGCAGACGCTCGGGCTTACGCTGCGCAGGTGTTACCGTGAGATGGTCATGCTGCTGGTGTTTGTCTGCGTCGCAATGGCGATATTCAGCGCCCTGGCACAGCTGTTGGAGCACGGCCTTGACCTGGAGACTAGCAATGAGGACTACGCCAGCATCCCGGCAGCCTGCTGGTGGGTTATTATCTCCATGACGACTGTCGGCTATGGAGACATGTACCCCATCACCATTCCGGGACGCGTGCTGGGTGGCGTGTGCGTCGTGAGTGGCATTGTGCTGCTGGCTCTGCCCATTACCTTTATCTACCACAGCTTTGTGCAGTGCTACCACGAACTCAAATTCCGCTCAGCACGCTGCGTGCGAAGTCTCTCTTCTGAGTTTCTCAACTAACTGTAGCATAGATCGTCCGGAGAACCTGCTGGTCTTCAGCTTAGTAATATCACCTGCTCTTCTGTGCCTTTATATTGAACCAAGATCTGAAATAGCGAAGGAACATGCTACTTCTGATGTGGAAAAATCAGCATTTAGACTCTCTGTGTGAACCTATTATATCCAAATAAAAACACAAGTACCTCTGTACTCAAGGACACATTCTGGGATTCATTCTGGAATAGGACAAAAGAGGCAAATCCCCAGCCCAAAGCTGGAAAGTGCACAATAAAGCATTACGATCCAAAGGAAATGCATTAGCCAGTGTTTATGTTGTAACCCCCTTCTTGTGTGAACGAACAAAAGCGATCCAACAGCATTTCCTGTGTATGAAATGGACAACTGTGGCATTTGACAACTACAGATGGCCAGGCTGCCTGGAATGGGCATCTGGCGGGACCTTGTGTCCTGACAGTGCTCCAGCCTAGAAGGAGCTTACACGAATTCTCGTGTTTCCATGGAGAGGTCCCTCCGACTTGCTAAATCATTAATTCAGCTCCCAGTAAAGTGGCAAAGCAAGGGGAACTAAAGTAAAAGGTTTTAGTGGCCAAATAGAAGCGTTTGAGAATGAAACGAAGCAAATACTGTGAAAAGGCCTGCTCACACCAAGGACAGTAACTTATAATGATAACAATAAAGATACAAATAAGTCCCCCTGCAGTCACTAATTTTACCCCTTTTATCCCTTAAAACCTTTTATAAGCAAAATTACATATTTAAATGTTTTTTCCCCCCATGAAAATAATTTCTCTTCAAATGGCTTGAATGTAACTCTACACCCTCACCTCATTTACTATGCATGGTTCTATATGAATATGCAAATTAGTTCCCGCCTCCGCTCAATCGCAGCAGCTCAGACTGGCTTCACTTTCACTCAGTTAACTGAAGTAGTAAATGCTACAAAATGGCAAGTGGCAAAATTGCATTAATTTAGCCATATACTGTATGTTTTAACCATGATTTTAGCCATAATCATGATGCATTTTATGTATCGCTCTCTACAATGTCGGACACTTAACTGTAATTGATATCCTTAGCGTTTGGTCTAAATGCATTATCAATGTTACACAAACCATGTTCCTTGTTCTCAGACAGATAATATTATGAAAAGCCCCTACACGGGATCGGCTACATGTTAGTGCCATTAGGAAATGGGCTGTTTCAAACTGCATTTTTGAGACTGTCTTTGGTACAGTTTTAAGGACAAAGTGCAAATCTTTAAGCAGACAGACACCAGACAGACATGTAAACAACATTAAAACCTTGATTTTCACCACAGCGGGTCTTTATATAGTCATTCTACATATAAAAGAATAGCAGAGTCCACACCACAACTATACTGATAATGGCACAAAGGAACAATACAGTTTACAGTTACAACAACTAAAAACATTGACAGCCAATCAGAATCCAACCCGCTTTAAAGAGCTTGAGCATTTAAAGTGGCACATGACAGAACTTCAGCGCAAGCTTATAATAAACAGAATGATATCGTGCATTGTGTAGATGCTAATATAGTTATCGTTATCGTTATTATAGTTATCTTTATAGTTACAGTTCTTGGTTTGAACGGGCCTAAACACTTATCGTTTCGACATTACAGTCACTGTCGAGTCTTACTCATAGATTGGTAGTTAACATTACTAAGTCACAAAAAACAAACATCAGCTGTTCATCCAGACAGTGACAAATCTGCAACCTGTCAATACACGACTGTGTGAATCAAGAGGCGTTAACTAAATTGACTAGCAAACACCTCACCCCCACGCTCACCAGTAGGAGGGCTGTCACTAGCTTCCTTCTTCCTCTTTGAATACAAGCACAAAATCAAACCTCTTTTCCTTATTCAAGGGACTTTCTGAGTTTATGTGTCTCTTGGAATGAAAAGATGGATTTTGCATTGTATTTAGTAGGATATGGAACATGAAAGGATTCATTGGGGGACGTAGGCCTATAGTACATTTTATAATAGTATTTCATGATAAAGAAGCATCATTAAGAACACTTTGAAAATATATTGACTTAAGGTTATATAATCAACAGATGTTTTCGCTAAATTGAAAATAATGTTATAGTCAAGATAGAGCGCATTGTTTGATTCAATTTTCTTCTAATACATAATTTGCTTAGTTCTATACCAGTGATGGGCAAACTTGGCCCATTCCAGGCCACTTTCCTGCAGAGATTTGATCCAACCCTGATAAACTCACCTGCCTGTAGCCTTCTAGTAGTCTTGAAGACAATGATTAGCTGGTTCAGGTGTGTTTGATTAGGGTTGGAGCAAAACTCTGAAGGAAAGTGGCCTGGAAGGGCCAAGTGTGCCCACCCGGGTCTAATTGTACACCGACAAAGTTTATTTGGCATCTGTAAGGAGTGGATGCTTCATATCTGGATCATTTTGTAGCTATGTATTTGTGGCTATTTTTGAAGGGTCATAATGATGCAAATGAAATCTTATGTAGCTCTCTTCTGTAACCGAAAATTAATTCTACTTGGTTAAGGCAAGGTTGTTTATGTGTATGAGGAAAATAAAGAAATGTTTATGGATTCAAGCCTTATTCTTTCTCTAATTATAATACAGAAAGGAATGTGACATAAATATAATCTTAAATATATGAAGCAAAGTGCTCCTGAGTGTTTTAATATATGGATGCCTGCATGGGTCTAGGTGTCAGTTTTTACTCCTGTAAATATTTTTCAGGGTGGTTTTATTTTTGAAACTCAAAAATTATTACACATTTCCACCATTATTGCCCAGGAGAAAAGATACAGTTCACTGAACACATGCTGACCTTTTGTGACAACAGTGGGGCATGATATTATATTTTGACAATGGGAATCTGCCATTGAACTGTCTCTCTTCTTAGGGTAAGCATATTTTTTCTCAGCTCAAGAATATTTATTTGGGGACAATTTATTATTTGGTTTATATGTCTTAATAGCATATAATTTATTAATTAGAATTTCCACTGGTCAAAACAACAACTGGATGTTTATGGTAACATTTTTTGATGTTTCATGACGTGTTTTGTATTTCATAACTGACCACTTTGTTTTTTTGCCCAAACCATACCAAAGAGATTACTGAAGCAACAAAGTGTGGCAAAAAGCTGGGTATCTTCTCTCTCTCTCTCTAAAGAAAGCTAATTAATTTTTATTACCTAACTTACATTATTTTTTAATAATTATTTTGCAATAAATATTTCTGCACAAGTCAAAAAATAAAAATTATAATAAACATAAATAAATAGTATACACAAAAAGCAAATGCTCCCAGGTATAAACAAAATATATAAATTATTAGATAATATATATATATATATATATACAAAAATATATATATATATATATATAATATATATATATATATATATTATACTAGTATAATAATAAAGAGATAAACAATTAAGATGCTTATTGGAGTGAATGGGGGGCTAGGCGTCAATCAATGGAAAGAATATATAAAGCAGTAATAAGAGCCAACATTGATTATGGTTTTATGGTGTATACTTCTGCAAATAAAACTTGGATTAAAAAGATTGAGAAGATACAAACGCAGGCATTTTTTTTTAATATGTATAGTGTATGAAAGGGAAAGACATCAGATGTTCCCAGAACTGGAACTGATGGGAATTAATAATATATCTCTAAAGACACTATTAGGTTATGGGGTAATGCAATCAAGAATATATGGAGAATTGTTTAAGTATTTAAAAAAGACAAGATTAATGGAAAGAGTTTGAAGTTTGGAATTTTGTATTTATTTACGTAAAAAAAAAGTAGTTTATTTTATTATTATTATTATTATTTTATTTAAAAAAACAATTATTATCTATAATAGTTGAATAATTCTTAGTTGAACCGTGTGCGTTTCACACTCCAGACCAGTAGGGACATGTACGTTTAACGTTGGTTGCGAACCGCCAATAAGCTCGAAGAAGAAGAAGAAGAAGAAGAAGAAGTCTTCCCGACGGTCACTATCACCTCGTCCTCGCCGGTTACCACTTATTAATAAAATGTATTACAAATTTAGTGGATTTACACAAAGACTGACGGGAGCCGTGTCATCCTCCGCCTACAGCCCGCAGGTATGTGCGCGCGATTCCGTTTCTAAAAGGTTAATTTAGTGACCTTGATCTGCTGCATGCTTCATGTTACCCATAGAGGTGATTTTAAATAGTGGTTCGATATGTAAAATACATTTCTCTAACTCTATTTTAACATAAATTATTAAGCAGGCTAATTTTAGTTGATTTGTTATCAAAAGTGGAGAGCTGACTGTCCACACCAAAATCAACGTAGTGGATACAGTTACATAAATTATATGCGTGTGAATGCTTGTTCATAGCTCCGTTGTTTAAACAGTTCATCACTAAGTTTTAGTAGTAAGTTACCAAATTCAGTTCGTACAATCGTAAACTGATTTCACAACATGTAATAGAACAAGAGCCCATAGATCAGTGGTTCTCAAAAAGGTCTCCGCAAACTTCGAATAGGGCCTCAAGATGACTTAAAATGCTTTTAATTAAAATGAATGAAAAAACTATGAAATTCTAAACCTGGAAAGGTCATGCAAATGTATAAAATATTAAAACTATTTTTTATCATGAATACACATTTTCTAGTTATGCTAAACTGTAATATGTCTTGTCGGGTAGAAATTGTGAATACAGATATTGCTTTTCAATATTGTTGTGAACAATAGGGGACCTTGGGGTCAAAAAGGTCGAGAACCACTGTGATAGATGGTGATTTGAGTAAAAACGTTATGTAGTCCTAGTGAACAAATATGAATAACCCTAACTTGCTTGTAAACTTTCTTCAGGGATTGAGGTCAAATGTACCTTCTGAATCCCCTACCATCATCTTTACCACCCCAACTAAACTGGTGTCTGAATCGAGTGCTGCAGTGGAGTATATGGGCGGCAACAAGGTGCCAGACCTCCAGAGGATATTTCAGGTATGTATATGATGTATTTTATGCTATGTAGCTGAGTTAAAGGGATAGTCCAACTATAAATGAAAATGATCATCATTTACTCATCCTCACATCATTCCAAACCTGCATGGCTTACATTCTTCTATTCAACATAAAAGAAGATACTTTGGAAAAAATGTTAGGAACCAAACAGTTTCAGTTCCCATTGACTTCTATTGTATAGATTAAAATACAAGGGAAGTTAAGTGGAAGTAAGTTTTGGTTACCAACATTATATAATCTTTTGTGTTTCGCAGAAGAAAGTAAGTCATACAGGTTTGGAACGTCATGAGGGTGAGTAAATAATGACAGCATTTTCAGTTTTGGGTGTATGTAAGTGGAGCATACGTTATAATTCTTCCCTCTCTTTTCTCCTCAACTTGTTTTTTCCTCCTTTTTTCATCCAGGCATCAGATGAGATTCCTGTTCATCTGAAGCGTGGTGTTCCAGACAGACTCTTGTACAGGACCACCATGGCACTGACAGTCGGGGGAGCTCTCTACTGTCTTGTAGCTCTTTATATAGCAGCACAGCCCAAAAACAAATGAACTGTACCCAGCCTATTTTCATTGACTCACATCGTCAGCATTGAAATAACATTTGCGATATGTAACCTTCTGGTATTTATTATGAACATTAGCAATATGCCTCTCAGCATTAATCACCATGAACAGACACTCTGTCCTGACAAAGCTTTTGCTACACAATGCTGTTTTTACTTGTGTCCTGTATCAGCTCTGTCCTTACAGATGAAATGCTGTTAGTTAGAACAGTGGTTCTCAATCTTTGTCATTTCAAGGCCCCAAAAGTCAATATTTGATGGCCCCCCTTACACATACATTTGTCATCTTGTTCTTCTGCTGAAATGACAACAAAAACATGCTTGTTTTTAATCCTTTTTATTTAAAGAAACTAGGGTGATAATTATTACTTTCAAGGTAATTACTTTCTAGAACATACTCCTAAAAATAAAGGTTCCAACAGGGGGTTTTCACATCAATACCATAGAAAAGCAATTTTTGGTTCCCAAAAGAACAATTAAGTGAACAGTTCTTAAAAGAATAATTTTTCTTAGTGGGAAAAATATGTTTTCACTTGAAAGAACATTTGAGTGCACATGTAAAGGTTCCTGAATGTTAAAGTTTTCTTCACGGAACCTCTGATGCAATAAATGAGCTTTATTTTTAAAAGTATAATAAACACAATGCAAAAAAAAAAGTTATTTAATGTTATATAATATTAATACTTTTGCTAAAGAATACATTCAAATAGTTAAATTAAACTGCTTATGTTAAATATTTTGAGACATTTTGGAGCTTACTGAGACCCCCTGTTTGAGAACCACTGTAGGGTTCAAGACCTATAGCCCTAACGGACAATAAACCCTTCACGCTCAACCCCATTTATTCCTCATCAGCACAGGATGGTCTAAACCTGTGTGATGGCTGACAGATTGTGGTAATCATGTTTTGATGATACGGTGGGACCTCACACTTTTCAGTAGTGTTGATTGGTCTAATGTGTTACACACCCTGGCATGTTAAATGTGCCTCTGTGAAGCACACAAGGAGTACGAGAAATCTATAGGAAGTACTTTAATGCTTGTAGAAGATGTGCAGAATATTCTGTAAATGTGGAACTGTATTGAAGAGAATCATGGGTGAGGTGAATGCATTTGATGCCATGCACATTTCTGCCACTGAATGCAATAATACCATATTTAAGGTCACAGCTTTCCACAGTTTTGGATATATTTAATACACTTCAGGACGTGAAATGCTGCTGTGCCTCTCATGCACCACTTTCCCAAGCAATGTATGTGTAAAGTGAAGCAAAAACTGTTTGTTTGTGAAATAGACATTCATTTAATTTATGTTTTGGCCCTCTGAGATGTACATATTTAATTTAAAAGAACTTGGAACCAAATTAAAAATCATGACCCTTTGACATCTGCACTTCTTTAGTTTGCCTCATTTTTGAAGTATGACATTCAGTATGGTATTTTACATCTAAAAATGCACTCACCCTCAGGCCATCTAAGATGTAGAAGAGTTTGTTTCTTCATCTGAACAGATTTTGAGAAATTTAGCATTGCATCACTTGCTAAACAATGAATCCTCTGCAGTGAATGGGTGCCAAACAGCTGATTGTAAACTTTAAAATAATTCACAAGACTCCATTGCATTAGTTAATGTTTTGTGAAGTGAAAGGCCATGTGTTTGTAAGAAACAAACCCATCAAGCTATCTATTTTGACTCAAAATACCATAGAGTCCATAATAATGCTTCCTCCAGTGAAAGTCCATTCGTTCTTGTCTTCTCACATTAAAAATCTGTGTAGAACTAACTATTCCGATCTGTGTATATTTCTCTCCTGATTCAGACAAAATGGCATTTTCACTGGAGTAAGTGATGTTATGGATAGAGGAAAATTCTCTTGATGGATTTGTTTATCACTTCACAAGTTGTTAATTGATGGGCTGGAGTCGTTTTTTTTTTTTTTTGTGGATATTGTGGATGCTGTGATGTTTTTATCAAGCTGTTTGAACTCTCATTCTGAGGGCACCCGTTCACTGCAGAGGATCCAATGGTGAGCAAGCGATGGAATGCTACATTCCTCCAAATCTCTTTCCGTGAAGAAACAAACTCATCTGTGATAAGCTGAAGTTAAGTATATTTTCAGCAAATTGTCATATCTGGTTGAACTATTCCTTTAAGTTTAAATTGATTACATGCTTATTCTTAATTTCATATCATCAGTCTGAATAATATATACAGTATATAAGACCCCTCTTGAAAAGCTCTTTGAATTTCCTGCTCAGGCTGTTCACATGGCAACAAGGCTATAGGAGACACTGTACGCAAAAGGACTTCCAAAAAATCCCGTTGAATCCGTCTCTTGTATGGCCAACGCACTGTAGAACTGCAAAGAAAGGTTTTCTATTGTTGCTAGATGCTATTTTTTCCACATTTCTTTTTAGTCAAGAGGTAATAACACAACATGAGGCTGACAGACTGTCTAACTGCACACTGGCGTTTGATAAGCTGTCAGATCACAAAGCAAAGTGAAACAATCTATGACAATGAGAGGCTGTGATTCACCCAGCATCATCTCTGAGCCACTCTGCTTACTACTGAAGACTCTGGCAACTAAAATGATCGGCCACATGGAGCATTTTAAAGAGTAATCTCTTTGCCAAGTACAGCTGTTCTAGTAATAGCCTCGTGGTTAAGACTTTTTTCCAAGACAATCAATATAAATCTTTTGTTCGCTGGACCTGTGACATGAAACACTTGTAGTCATGGCAACCTTAAGACTTTCCAGCAGTGCACATATTTCCTCAGATGTGGTTAATTCTGTTTACATTATTCATCTCTCCATGACGTGCATTTCATTTGTAAATGAATACACAACCAGCTTTTGTCTGAATGTAAACATGACCACTAGCGTATGTTGAGAGTAGTGATTGATTTGTGCCCATTACCTGTAATGAAGCCACAGGAAACGCACTGCTCTTCTTTAATTCACTTGCTTCCCCTTCTCTTGATCTCCCTTGTTTGCCTAATTAAGCCTGAATGGATGAATGAAGAATGCATTTTATCCTCCACAGTATTTGTTTTGTGTCTCTGTTCTGAATTTTAAAATTCAGATTTTTTCCCCTGATTAAACTATGTAAAGTGAGCTAGGCATTTAAAACGGTGTTCCAGGTGGTCACGTTATTAATATTTAGTTTTTACATTCTGGCCAGGTTGATTTGATTCAACCAGTCAAAGATGAAATGAACCCAGCTAACAGGGAACGTTCTCAGAACTTTAGCTAATGGCAAGGTTCTCTCAAAGTGAAAAAAAAGGTCTTCCAGTAAGCTAACATTAGCAGAACATTTATTCTGTAGTTATGTGGTTATTAATAATGTTCTCAAAACTTTAGCACAAAAATGTTAATTATAGATTGTTTATGAATTGTTTTCTTCTGAATTTGTTTTAAAAATGTTATTACGTGTTATAGAACTCAGAGAATATTTCAAAAGTAAAAACAGTCGAATGAATTGCAAAATTATCAATTAGAATGTTACTATAGGAATAGTTCACCCAAAAATGAAAATTACCCCCAATGTACTACCCCCCCCCCCCCCCCCCCCCCCCCCCCCCCAATCAAGCCAT